>JAFELO010001444.1:397495-488249 GCA_017140195.1 Eumaeus atala
GTTTCATGATGTCTTATGTCGCTTAGATCAAATGATCTCACTTTCACTATTATTTGGTGCAAGTTACATCTTCAGTAGCCTCCACCAACTCATCTCATCGTATACTGCGTAGGCCGTGCTATGAACATACTACAGTATCCGCCTTACTCCCATAAACCTTGTATTGGTAACGTGGAATCATAATCTTGTGGTTTCCAGAATAATCATGGCATAGGAATGAAACACTTAGCTCCTGAGTTTTCTTTATTTACAGTAAATATGACACTAATTTCAATTAACCATTTAATTAAAATATTTAAAAATACATTTTTTTAGTACGAGTAAACAATGTATAGGGTAACTACGGTATAAATATTTTAAAATTATTATCCAAGTGGTCGCCCCTTTCCAAGTTATTGTCCAAATCCTATATAAAGCCGAATTTGTTAAAGCTTAAAGCTACGATACAATTCAATTCAAAACGTTAAGGTTTATAAAAATATTAAATATAGTTTATTTGTCAAACACAGCTAATTCTACGAAAAGGAGATATCAAATAGTAATGTTTTATATTAATAACATTTAAATATCCATAAACATAGCGTAATATATTATTTGCTTTTAGTTCAAGGAAGATGTAGGAGATTATTGGTGAAGTTATTTGTTATTTAGACATCAATTATTATTATATCAATCTCATTAATTATTATTATATCTATATTATTACCATATTAAAATTATTTAAATTTGCGATTGGCAACACAAATTATATTATTATCTGTAAGTCGTAATACGATGGCCATAGTCGTTTTTTAAGATCCCAATTGACTTAAACCGCTAGCTTTAAATTAAATTCGATCGGTCTCAAAACTAAAATTTAAAACCACAGAATCACAGAGACAACAATAATAATCGATATTATTTATTACTTGAGCACACGGTGTTAGAACACAATAATGAAAAAAACAATTAACTATTGTTGTGGGTTATCATGGTACAATTTAGCCGCGCAATTTCTTATCGCCCAGCTTACAAGCACACAGCTATTGGTTCTTGCGCCTACTCGGAAGACTTGCATTACGAGACCATTTTCGCATAACATTATCAACGGCCGGAAGGAGCAAATATCTTTTATCTGATTCATGATATGGCACTTTAAGGGACCTGAAGTAATAAAATTTTGGATTCGGTTTGCCTTGCCAACGGTTTTTGTCATAAGCATCGTCGAATTTATGTTGGATTATGGGTATGTTCGCTAGGTCATTGTTCAACGGGCGGTGGAGGTATCGGCCTGTCGGGTGCGTGTGAGCAGATACTGGCGGCGGCGATAAGTTGGCGTCGTCTGTATCGAAGGCGGTGTCAGCTTCGTTATCAGAGACATATTCCCTGAAAACAAAATGTCATCGTTACTCTGCTATACTACATAATTTATACCATATTTCATATTCTTTATATCCATATCATTTTCTATACTCCTTTAAGATCAAATTTCACTTGTTAAAAGCCCGAAAAGACTTTGTAAATATGAGACCATAGATTTCCCGTTATTCGTTTCTTAGGATTCATGAATTTCAGGTGGAGTGTAGAAAAAAAATAATACTGAGTTACGTCATATTTAATAATAATGTTAAGGTCCGTTTTAATAAATTGTAATAATGATTACAATTTTCATCCTCTTAATAATTTTAATATGTTGCTTACCTAAACCCGAAATTCGGGTTAGAGGTATACTTCCTGCAAATAAAAATTAACGATTATTATTTGATAAAAAAAAATATTGATGAAATAAGTAGAATGAAATTCATAGAGATAATATGATTAAGGGGGGGAAGCCATCCTAAAACACGCCCGTCTAAGTTGAATGAGAAATTAAATATGGTTCACTCTCAATCTCTTTGTTGTGTATGTTTTCTATATTATTTCTTTAACAAAATCACAAACAGTGTTTATCAATAGATAACATTATAATTATAATAGGTCTGCGATTATGTTTCCAGCGTTGACACAGTAAATGCTTAAGAGTAGCTAAGATAGATAAATATCGTAAACTGTTTCACATCTTCCTTCTCTTCTAGCAAAAATGAACGCTCGCCATTATATACCTGCCTGTGGCTTCCCTCCTGTATCTATATTATCTCCACGATGGAATCACACTAATTCTTCATTCCTGTCGTAGTTTATAAGCACAAGTATAAAGCAGTTTATATTTCACTAATTATAGTGAATGATGATGTGTGATGATTACATCACGGTGATCGTTTCCATTTCAAATATCCTAATCCTAAAACTAAACAGCGTCTAGGGTTAATATACAAAGTAGGAATCTATGGCCACATTTTTTATTTTATAAAGACTCAATTTTTTTCAGCTCATGCTTCAATAGTAAGAACATATTATCGAAGCTATTCGGCTATCAAGAAAATATCATTTGACAATTACTTCAAAAGTATAACGTATGCCGAACAATTATAAAAAAACTATGGTTTTATTTGTTTATTGGCAGATAGGTACGAAAACCACGACAAGTCAAACTTCATACCTGGCTGGATGTGTACCGCTGCATTTGGGGCATGCGCTGACAAAATTTCAGTCTTTATAAAATGTAAACTATTCGGTAACAACAGGTTCTTTCACTGTATATTGAAACATCAAAACTATACATTTATCGGGATCCATCTAAACATGTAACATGCCTCTATTCGTTGCTTAGCACTACACTTTATAACTTCCCGCGAAAATGAACTATTTTCAAAAGGGAAGTTTCTTTATTGATTTATTCAAGCCGTAAGCATTTTCCTAATCGATAAACTACACAATAACACATATTATAACGACAATCCGATTTTAATCAGAATCTACAAGACCTGTATAGTTCCTGACTAGGCAACATTAATCTGGCTCTTCCAGACCTACTATAGCGGCCGCCAGAAAATCTAAATGTTGGCAATAAACCTAAACGAGCCAAGGACCCAATATGACGCTTTTCAAAATTTTCGCGAACTATTTCATCAAAATCTGTAACAGGTATAAATGAGGAAGCAAAATTGATTGACATAGAGTTGTAAAACATTACAGAGCTTCATTTTACTTACCAACAGATCGCTTATCACCATTTTCATCATAATCATCTGATATATCAATGTCATTCCTATCTAGTACATCTGGGATAGAATAAATGGACCTCTTATTCCTAGCATTGCTGTTAAGATCGATGTAGACTGGTCTATAAAGTCCATGGGCAGGCAAACCAACTGATCCTCTTTTTAAATTCAAATTGGAGTCATATTCTACCTTCGAATTGAAGTCTGGGATATAGCCCGGATCACTTCTTTTGAAAACTTGGGACAGCGGTGGGAGCATATCTGGATTAATTGACTGTTGAAAGTCGTAAATTTCGTTAAAATCGAGGGGACCATCCATTTCTGTCAGTGGAGGTACAGGGTTCTGATAAAATGGATAATAATATTCATCGCCACTCAATAGGTTCCTTTTGTGAATGTACCCATTCCGAGCTAAAGCTTGAATATTGCGCTTCTCGTTTTGTTGACTTCCTCTACCGAAACGATGGCCATCTCTAGCTAATGCTTGGATA
The DNA here is from genome assembly GCA_017140195.1 of Eumaeus atala. Lineage (NCBI taxonomy): Eukaryota > Metazoa > Arthropoda > Insecta > Lepidoptera > Lycaenidae > Eumaeus > Eumaeus atala. The sequence continues at coordinate 401,067 of JAFELO010001444.1, forward strand.
TTCCTTTTATAAGCTATGTAGCTGGGAAGATCAGAAAATCCAGATACATCTCGTTTCTCGTGTGATGCTTCATCATCAGGATCGTCCTTAACTGCTTCTCCATAGGGTGAGCGGAAAGTAGGCAATTGTCCATTCTTAGCAAGCGTCGAAATGCTACGCTTATTGCCAGCACCGATGCCTTTCAAATAACCTTCCCTGGCCAAACTCGCTAAATTCCTTCTCGGAAAAACGGGCCATTGGTTTGCAGATGTTTCCGTTTGGAGGCTTCTTACCTATAGAATAAACAGATATTCTAATGCTGTGAGAGAATCGAACTCACCATTTAAAATAAATTATATTTTTATTATTAAATTGAATGTGTCTGAAATAAAATATTCGAAAAGATTCTAAATCAGCCACTGTACAATGGCTGATTTAACAGATCATAATTGGGAATGTCGATCTGTATGACTGTCGAAAAGCAATATCATCAACAACAACTACATATTTTCATATCATACTTATTACAAACATTTAATTTTAAGCGACTTATGAATTAATTTACCTGATCGATGTAGAAGGAACAAGCAATAATCAGGGAAACACTTAATAAAAAGCAACTACTGTGCTTTTTAAAGGTGCCTCGCATATTACTCCTCATCTAGAACAATAAAAATTGTGTAAGTTTGTATAATAACTAGCAGCGCCTCGCGTTTTCACGTGCATGGGAAAATTATGTATTAAAACAAATTCGAATTTCTAAGAACCTTCTCTTATTGTTCATTTACATCATGAAATGAACGTCAGTGTCATATTTCAAGCTTCTTAGCGGCAGTTTCAGCTGCGCGTTGTCCGTCAGTCATTCAGTAAATCAGTAACGGAAGTGTTATATGTATATAGATAATAAGGGCCTCGTTAAAGTATAAACCTGAGCCAGGCTATTTAGAGAGAACCCCTGGTAAGAAGGAAAGAAAGAAAGCAATGCCAATGCATTGTAATTTTGCGGATGTTCATGAGCGTGGATCGTTGTCCCGTGCCCGCAACTACGGCGTACACTTAGTATGCTAGATGTCGTAGATGACATACTTCACATTCTTCTTCTTCCTAGCCTTATCCCGTTTCTATATCGGGGTGATATCGGGGTCGGCTGCCTAATCCAGGTGATATGACGAGAGCGCCAGTCTTTAACACAGAGCGGCTGCCATCTGACTTTTGCAATCCAGAAGGAAAACCGGGCCCATTGTAAATTACATCGAATTCGTTATATGGATTGGGGTTTATACGCGATGTTTCCCTTCGTAAGAGCATCCGAAAAATGTACTTAATCCAGCAGAGGTAGTTGTCCGGCTGATGATGGTGATGATTAAAATTAGGAGTGTCACAATAAATGTACACAATCCAAAGGAGCTAACAGGCGCGTTTCCAATTCTTTATATATCTCTACGAATGTTTCTATTATATTGGGTCCCTTATATTCATATGGTTTACGTTGACTGCTAAGGTTTAAATCTATTTATGACTAGCTATTATCTAAACTATACAAAACCATTTTAGGAAGTTCATATTTATCGGTTAAAAAACAAAATTTATTCATTTTTAGCTCGATAAATCAAGAACTTTGGCAAAAATAACAAACCATAACGAATAACAGAATTGGAGTAATAAACATTTTGCGGGTTAAACAAGCTTAAACTCCGAGACAGATCCAATTACGTCTGACACACAAGTGTATTGTTCGTACCAGATTTTACTTAAACTCATAAACTGTAGCACGCTTTTTAAATCTAGATATTTTGACGTGATAATGTCTTGTAAATCGAAACACTAGCTGAATGCACGAAAAAATATAACGTCACAGTAGCGTTACGGTTACTAACAATGTTCCGAATCTGGGTGGAGCCTGTGAGCGAGAGATCGTATCAAGTTGGCTCCCTCACTCTATCGTGTGATGCGTTCACAAATCAATTAAAAAGCTGTTATCGGTTATCGTCTGTAAATCGACTTACAGACAACTAGTTGTTTTTATTAAAGGAGATTGCTAACCATTTTTTCATCCTAAAATAGGTTTTAATGATTACATTTAATATAAAACTATTTCTACGGATTTTATCGCGGTTTATTTAATTATTTAACTAGCTAGACGTTTCAGAAGCTTTACAGCAACTATGGACACTGATGGACTGACATGACAGATGTCCCCATGTCATAAATTATTGAAGTACCCGAAGAATTATAATTATTTAGCCTTTCCGAGTGTTTTCTTTTTTTTTTCGAAGGGACCTAATACTGGTTAGCGCGGCTTATCCAGCCTCAACAGTTCGAAAAACCCAGCCATGAAAATTTGGGTGTTTTTTAATTTCTATATATCAACCTTGGAAGGAATCGGTGTTCCCTAGTGAGTATTTGCGCTTTATCAAATCTAATGTAGCGGCAGGGGCCAACTTTAGCATGCTCGCAGACCACAGATTTTGTGTTTCATATCGGCTATAAGTTCTTTAACGCCTTAAGACATCAACATGTTTTAATGGTTTCTCTTTATGACTACAAGAAAGACGATAGGTTATGAGCAGGTGAATTAACTATATAATAGTGTTCTTGCCCCCCCCCCCTCTCTCTCTCTCTCTCTCTCTCTCTCTCATTAATAAAGCAAAGAAGCAGTCGTGATACTTCATGAGACGGCTTCATTCACCTTGGCTGTATATTTATTATATAGGAGGACAAACAAACAATCCGTATCATCTGGTTACTAACGCCGCAAATTAATATCCACATATGTAGATGGGTTTCTCTTTTAGCCCGTCTTCCTCAATAGGTCGCCAGCTACACACAAACCACACGAAACACAACAGCAAAGCTATTAAGGCGTATCATAAGAGCGTGAGGGGCCTACCGGTCGTGCCGGCCCAATGAGGCAGTAATGGTGGTGCATTACTAAATTGCAAGGTCCTGTTTTACACTCCCGATGATCGTGAAGTTATCTTGTGCATACGTGCTACGGAGACAGTTTTGATAGTGAATTATTTTTTTCCTTATTTTTGTAGTATAGGGCCACCGGCTACCCACAAACCGCACGAATCGCGACACACATGTGAGCGAGAGGTGCCCCCGAACGTGCCCGTCCAATTGCACTGCAATGCAGCATCCATACACTCTTACCGAAATTAATATTCATCACTTCAACAATATGAACCACAACATCGCTGGCTCTGTTCGCCTCTAAACCAGACCGAAGATCTTTATCCAGTGTAAATAAATTTATCGATCATTAATCTGTGAATAATCAAATTGCTTGCCTCCTGTACCAATTTAAAAAAAAATGCGATGCGCACAAAATGGCGGCCACTATACTCTTATTTACTTAGGCTAATTCTCCTGTCCGACACAATTGAAAAGCTTTTAGTGCTGTACACAAAGCGCAGTGAATTTTATCCAAGCTCGACAATTTATGCTCACGTGCAAAATCGCGATCTCGATCCACCATTCTCCCACGCATTGTTTCTTTAACATTGAGATCACATGAAATCGAATGAAAATCTTTTAATTCCTTAATAGTTTGCACATATTTTCCTTATGTTATAAGTGTGAAAGATTACATATTTTAATGTCTTAAGTTTACGCGAATGTTAATCATTACAATAAAAGCTTGACAGCAACCATGTACACGGGTGGACTCCACTCGTGTCCATGGTTGCTGTAAAGCTTGTGAAACGTCGGGCCAGATAAATAGTAGCAGTTTTATTGTAATGATTATATATTTGTTAACTTTTCGTCTACTAACAAAAAAAAGTATATACAAAAACTGATAAACAGATTTGGATGGAATTCGTCACAGATTATATTCTTTTTTTTTTCGGAGGGACCTACTACTATTGACGAGCATCGTTATAACACTTCGCCGCACTAGAAATTGCAATCTCCAATATGATAAATTTATGTGAATAAGATAGCTTATATCTAATAGCTAGGATATATCTTACATCGTTAAACCGCGAGGCAGACAGCGCCCGGTATAACCTATTAATCAATCCCGATAGTCCAGTCACAACAAAACGAATTAAGGTTTTATTTCTTTTCTTTTGTAGTAATTGTTATAATTTACATTTTATATTTCTTATGTTTTTAGCACTTTGACTGCAAAGCTATAAATTTCTATGATTCCACTGATGCCATGTTGCGGGGAGGTACCTCTCGGTCACACATAATATATGCCCAAGCATAGCCATCAGCTCCTCCGACCCAAACCTCCAGGCCCTAGCGTTAGGCTGAAGGACAGCAATGCTTCTGCATAAATATTTTTGTATTAAGGTTTCATTTAGTTAGCTGGTACTTTTCTAAATGAAATACCTATTTTATTACTGATTTAAAAACTAAATTCAAAATGTATTAAGAGTATGTTATACACTATTTTGCAATTGAGTCATTTATTAATCAGTTTGTATATGTAATGATCTTAATCTCTTATTAATGAAAGTATTTGCCCGAAATACAGGGCACCCTAATTCAGGCACTACACAAAATTATTTAAAATAAGTTTGATTTGTTGTACCTACAGCTTAACTGTATTTTACCATGTATGGTATTACTGAATAAATATTATTCACCATCATTATCATCATTATTAGCACCTATCGGTCCACTGATGGACATGAGCCCCTCGCAATTAGCGCCAAGACGACCGATCTCCTGCTGCTCGCATCCATCAAGGACCGGCTACTGCTACTGATCGGCGATTGCCAAGCCGCCTGCTCAGCGTGGCAATGTGAGCATTAACCTCCAATGGACGAGTTGCAAAGATCATTACAAATGTACAAATATCATAAAAAATACAGACAGAACCGGTCAAGACAACATTTTTGTTTTATAGTATAGAGATGCAAACGAATAGCCGCAGCCTTTTAAAAACTACCGACACCCATAAACATCTACATAATAGTTATGCAAATGCGTCTAACTTATTTCCTCCTGAGCCACACTCAGAAACCGCATGAGCGAGAGGTCCCCGGTTGTGGCGGTCGAATTACTCTGCAATACAGCTGGGACTACCTCTTACTACAAATTCTTCAATCTTCAATTCTTAGAATTATTATCACAACATTTCTAAGAAATCTTAAGACTACATCTCTAAGACTTAAAGATTGAAGAATAAATTTTGATATAATCGTGAAGATGGTACCTACATTTTATTGTTGGCTTATTCGTGCTTAACAGGAGTGAGCCTGCATTTCAGCCGAATAGAGGCCAGCACGATCGCGGAGTTCGCATAATACCGCCTCATAGTGACAATTACGCTACCGTGTGTACATTGTTTGTGGGTTTCCTATGGTTACTAAAGGAACATGTCTGCGAACAATTATGTGAATAGTTATGGGCGTCGGTAGTCACAAAATAGCTTCAACTATTCGTTTGCCTCCATAGTGTTATTTATGTTAGTATAATAGTATAGTAAGTAACTATTATTATTATGTTACTAATACGTTTGAAATTATCGTATATTTTCACGTGAGTGAATTTTCAAATAATTCACATTTTTATTTTGGAAATATTCTTGTGAACTTGTTTTCCTTTCACCGTGACTGTAATTTATGAAAACTTTGACTGTTACGCCCTTATTTCGAAGGCGAATAAAGAAGAGAAATTATTCATTCTAAGAATTTTTCGCCGTTTGCTTAAATTATGATTTATCGAGTTCCTCGCGTCCTTGAAAGTTCTGGGAAAGCTCCCAATTTTCGACTTCCCACTTCTAAGAAAGTGGCGATTGGATCGTGTAAATATTTAGTAAGCACATTTACTTTGTTCAATTTAAAAAAATGTTGTAAAGTTACATATAAAATATATTATTTAGACCACTTTATTTAGTCACTAATTTTCCAGCTCAGCAAAGTACACACTAGGTACTGTCGTAACTTTTTCGTAGTCGATTAAAAGTACTTTCATATAACAGCAATAACATTTGATGTTTTTTTTTTTTTTTCATTTTTTCATTTCATATTTTAAAGATGACATATTTAAAACAATGTATTTTAGTTTAAATAATAAGAATGTAATAGTAATAATTGGAATATAATTCGATTTTAATAAGTAACGAAGAAATAAAAATTAAAAAAATATCTTCCTTACTATTTGTATTTATACTCACTTTGAAAGCACTCCACGGCCACAGTCACTGAGAGTTTCTTCGCTTGTTAGAACTTTTGGTAGCTTGGCGGGAATGGTAGCGGTCCGGAGCCGGTGAACCGTTTTATACCACATGATGACACGAAGACGCATGCGCGATGCCTGTGGGAGGAGCCCAGGGTAACGTATGCACTTTAAAATATTTTAGTGTCTATTTATAATAGATTTAATCCCGTATCTCTAACACATTAGGGTTCCGTTGTTAAATTGGAAAACGACGCATAAATCATTTCGTATTTTGTAAGGAATCGTCTCACAGGAGACCACTTGGCAACAATTAAATATTTTTGACACGTGTTTATAGTTTAATAGCAGCAACCCGCGGTTTCACCCGTGAAACCCAATACCATCATAATCATTATCATTATAATGTGGATGACATCCGCTGCTGGAAGTAGCCTAGAGGGTGCCATAAGTCGCGGTCACAAGCCACCTGCATTCAGCGGCTCCTCGTCACCTTCACCAAGCCGGCAGTCTACCGGGTAGGAGGAGGAGGCCGTCCCACACTCCGTCTCCGGTGCGGGGCCGCCGCTCGAGAGCCTATCGTCTCCGGTGCGGGGCCGCCGCTCGAGAGCCTATCGTCCCCGGTGCGGGGCCGCCGCTCGAGAGCCTATCGTCTCCGGTGCGGGGCCGCCGCTCGAGAGCCTATCGTCTCCGGTGCGGGGCCGCCGCTCGAGAGCCTATCGTCTCCGGTGCGGGGCCGCCGCTCGAGACCCTATCGTCTCCGGTGCGGGGCCGCCGCTCGAGAGCCTATCTTCCCCAACCAAAGCGATGTGTCCCGACCATTGCCAATTCAGCTTACTGATTCTCTTAGCTATGCTGGTTACACGGGTTCTCTTGCTTATTTCTAAATTATAATATTTAACGATTACTTATATATAGGAACAACCCAACAACAACTTGACGTGACACTTATCACACTACGATGTGCAATCATGATAAAATATAGGCTACGTAGCTAGTTCTCTGTTAGACTAGCATCACCCCGGATTCACCCACATAAATCCGGTCGTATTAGTCGTAGCGTCATAGAATATTTTTTTATATACAATAGGGGGGCAAATGAGAAATTGGAGCCAATTTTAATACTACCGACGCCCATAAACATCCACATAATTATTATGCCGATGCGTTGCCCTCCTTTTGCGCTGTCCCAAAGTTGACGGGGTTGTCCTGCAGTGTGGGGCCACCCCATCTGTGGAGGTGGAATTGGTCCCTTGGGGCTGACTAGCTGCCGAGGTGCCCTGATTATTTGTTGTTCCAGGGCAGCTCACCAAGGGCGGCACTGATGGCACGCGCGGTGGTTTTTGTGGGTATTCGGCACTATCATGTTCCGCGAGCCCCACACACCACTGGACGCGTAACGACGGTGAAGGCGCGTAAATGCGTTTCCCCGCGTCAACAAGAAAAATGGTATGTAGCCTGTAGCCCCGATAAATGGACTATTCAACACAAAAAGATTTTTCTATTCGGGCCACAAGTTTATGAGGTTAGCACATTCAAACAAACAAACATTTCAGCAATATAGCAGATAAACAATGTTCGTGATCGGATTTATACTTCGGAAGATTGTGTCAGTTGTAAATTTTAAAATTTGTTCATAAAATGCACGCCCTTATCTCCACGCAATACATCCTTCCGAAGTCGGTTGGCTTGAAGATATCGCTTTAAAGCGATAAGGCCGACTATTGTACATTTACTTCTATTTAGTAATTTTTTTGTATCTGTATTTTTGGTGTGCAATAAAAAATATTTACAAAGTCAGAAATCTTGCAGCTTTATAACATTTATATGTAATCAATTTTTATTTGTTTATACTTTCTAATGTATGTTATACTGATACTTAAAATACTAACATAGCTAGATGTAGATTGAGCTAAGCGCAACCACTATTTAAGGACAACACCCTTTTTTGACTGCTCTATGCTGACGGAAGTGTCCAGTACAGCTGCATCGGTCACTATAAAACACGTCGAGAGACGGTCTGAGTGAGATTGTGATAGATAGGGGGACCGACTTCTTCCCGCAGATAGGAAAGTAGCGGAAAGTACCGCATGCGAATATACTAATAAGAAATCTCGTTAATACATATCGTCATATAATAGTTAAGATAATAATTAATTCGTTATGTTAATATCTATGCGTTAACCGTTTTCTGGGACCACATACATATAAAGGTACCCGTAGTTAATTAAATGAGTGGTTTCCTTTTTAGGAGTTTTGTTACACTAGTGTGCATTTTCCTTGGTAATAACCTCTGAAAGTTAATCAATAAACTATTGGCGTTATTGTTGTGTATGTCATATTATTTGATAAAGGTGTAAATTATGTGTTTTAGGTTGGTTTTATAGATATATTATTATTATTTTGTCTGTCAATTTAATTAATGTTTGAAAAAACTGTATAATAGTGTACCTCAAATTTTTAAATATTTTTTTCTATTCTATTCTATTCAATATATCTCAATTATTTACAAATGTGTGGCCTCAGTCTCAAGGCACATTCCCTACAGACAGAGCACTGGAGCAAACCACTCATGCGTTTCTATAATTAATTTAATGCATACTTCGAAGGACCCCACTGAAGGACTCGTCGTAAATCATTTGTAATTTGCAATCAATTAATCTTAGTAAGCGAACAATGCTACATTGCGACTGAATTGGGCCGGAACGACCGAGGAGGTGCCGCTCGCTTACATGATACCACCGTAAAGTGGCAAGTGGTATGAAACCGGTGGCCCGTTGGAGAGGAGAGGAGGTCAACGCATCTGCATGACAATGCGGATATTTGTGGGAGTCGGTTGTGTTTAAAAGGCTCCGATTCCTCATTTTCCTCCAATACTATAAAATAAAAGAAAAAGTAGGTTGAGATAAAAGATTATTATAGCGTGGGAATAAGACGCTTTTCTGTGTATCTTCCGGCCTGTTTCTGTGTAATAATAATAATTATTATACTCAATTAAAAAAAAATTAATGTCACATATGATATATATTTTATATAGACATTATTTATGTAGATATTTCATTCATATATTTGTTTATTGAAGAGACCCTCTGAGTTCGTTTTGCCGGTTTTTTCATGGCAGGGCGAAGAACTGTTGAGGCGGGAGCAATAGCGCCGCCAACCAGTAATACGTCTATTCGAGAAAAAAAAGTAAAAAACACCGGTGGAAGATTTAATTACTGGCGTCCAAAAAATAATTTTTATAATTCTATTTTTAAAACATTCCCAATTTTTTTTCATTTTCGTGCAACGTTGCGAAAGTTAGTCATTGTTGGTAGACTAATAGCACATTACATAGGCTGTAACCAGCGGTCGACCAAGATGCTTTATGAACACCCTACTTATGGCCCAATACATATGGGTTAAAAGGAGGGCAACGTATTGACATAATTATGCTGATGTTCATGGGCGTATATATATATATATATATATATATATATATATATATGTGTGTGTGTGAGTGTGTGCGTGTGTGTGTATGTGTGTATGTATATGGGAATAGACCTCGAGGATGAGGTACCTTCAAGGTCTATTCCCTATAGACAGCACTAGGGCAAATTACTCACCTGTTTCTATAATTAATTAAAGAAATAAATACTCTGGAGGACCTCTCTGAAGGACTCGTGTTGCAACGTGCAACCTTGCGAATGTTAACTATTTTTGGAACTCTCATACTAGAACCTATTTTAAGTTATATAATTATGTTAGGGTATTAACTTCGATTCCCACCTTTACGTCCATAATATTTAATTAATAATAAACAGCATAATACAGGGCTGGCCCAGTATTTTAATGTTAATAATTTTACTATTTAAATTATAATGATAATAACGTACTAGCCGAACCTCGGCCACGGCGGCCATCTCTATAGAGACTAACCAACTGCGTGTGCGCAGGCACAAGTGTCCCTCATTAGCCTATTTCGATGGGACGGCAATCCAACACGACCGGAGACAAACTAGGCATAGGACCAACGGCTTAAAGTGATCTCCAATGCACGGGGTCGTAACACCGCCAGACCCAATGTCGATGGGGTTGCCCAGCACTACAGGACAACCCCATCGACATTGGGACAGTGCAATGGGGTGAGGTTCCCATCCTCGCCCCTTGCCCCGTGCGCAAGTGCGCCACCCCCTGTTGCTCTTAGGTCCACTCTTCTTATAAGAGGGGTACCGAGAGCGATTCCTCCTCCTAATCTTTAAGCCCCCTCTTCTCATAAGAGGGGTGCAAAGATCCCCCTCGGTTCAAAAATCAAACCTGGGTAAGCCCCACCGCCACGACAAGGCTAGAACCATGGTGGCGATGATCTTCAAAAGCCTAACCTAACATTAACAGTTTCAAAAAGACAACTCGACACAATTGAATGTTGTTTAGAGTGGAAGAATTTTCACTAAGCGTAATTATTTTAAAGAGCTTATTTGAAAAAATAGTGCTCACTCTACACGTTATTTTAAAAACTCCTGCATTTCTTTAGCTATGCAAAAAGGTACATGTACTAGGTAAGTTTCTTAAAATCCTAAAATAATGTTATTTGAAGGAAGTGTGAAAATAACGGAACCTCGATAGGTACAAAGAATCCGGTTTACTACCTATCACCTTTTAAACCATAAAAAAAAGGCATTTGTATGACAAATGCGGTGACAGGTATGTTATTTTGATTCGTAGCACTTAGTCTGCTCATGCGAGTCTTCCGTGGTAAAAGTGTTATCAGTGCTCTTCGATAATTTCCTGTAATAACGCGACTTGGCTTGGATTTTGGTACTGTTTGATCATTGGTCTGTTTGACGTGGTTTGTGACTGGACTTTGATTTACAAAATGAACATGACGACGTTTACCAACGAGGAATATGCCGACATTCTAATGTGTTATGGATTTTGCGAAGGCGTTTCGTTGCGTGTACGCAATGAATACATACTCGACGAGTACCTGATATTGGCGTGTTCGATAGGGTTTATCGAAGACTACGAGAGACTGGTTATGCTCCTGTACGACGGATTGACATGGGAAGACCACCAGGTCTATAAGAATACCAATTCTTGACGATGATAATGACGATGTTGCATAAATACGTCATCTCTTTCAAGTCGACCCAACGACGTCAACAAATGTTGTCGCTCGACGGCTTGGAATGTCTCAGTGGAAAGTCTGGTTTGTAATGCACGCGGCTAGGCAATTACACACCAGTGCAAGTTATCGAGGAAGGGGATCCATCGAGGCGGCTTGACTTCTGCAGATTTATGCTCAATGCCGACATTGAAGATCCGGATTTTTTCAAAACTTTTATGTGGACAGATGAGTCTAAATGTAACATTGTTTTTGGGAGCCCATTACTGGGCTCCCAAAGATGAATGTTACAATAATAAAAAAGAATCAAAGGATCACAAAGAAGGTTCGGCCTGAATGTGTGGATGGGCATAATAGCCAATTACTTGGTCGAACCATACTTTCTGCCCGATAACCTAAATGGCGAGACATATGAAAACTTTTTGAGGAAGGAGTTTGGTAACTCCAACAAAAGATGGTCTTTTATGGAAGATTTACCTCTTACATTGAGACGAGACATTTTTATGAACATTATGGCTGTCCAGCTCACTACAGAAGTAATGTACGAGCATGGGTGTATTAATATTATCCCAATAAATGGATTGGAAGAGGTGGACACATAGCACGGCCAGCGGGGAGCCTCGATTTGACACCGGCGGACTTTTATGCAAAAGTTTAGTTTACCATAGAATGACTCCGATCGAAAGCGTGGATTTTTTGCAAGAAAAAAATTAACAATGCTGCTGAAGAAATGAGGCGGATTCTGCGAACAACAGTAGTAAAAATTCACTTAAGAAAAAGAATGAGAGTTTGCATAAGAAATGTTGTCGGTTATGTTAATCTCATTATTGTTTTTCCTCTTTGCAAATAATCCACTAAAATAAACCCTCGACCATCCCGAAAAACAGTCATCACCACTTTGCCAGCCGACAAATCTGTTTTTGCTTTCTTCGGCGCAGGGTTTTCGCTCTCAGTACACTGCTTAGATTGTTCTTTCATTTCAGGAGTATAATGATGTATCCACGTCTCATTTACTGTCACATAACGTCGCAGAAACTCGTAAGTATCACGCATAAACAGCGCCAAACACTCCGACGAACCGTACAATCGACGTTGCTTTTGGTTAATAGTGAGCAAACGCGCGCAAAGCTTTTTCATGCGCAAATGTTGGTGTAAAATATTAAAATCGTGTTCAGGGGAAATGCTTACCATCTCTTCTATCTGCCGCAACTATAAGCGCCGATCATTCAAAACGATTTTTTGAATATTTTTGATCTTGTCCGGATTCTTGACTTCATTTGGACGGCCAGACCTTTTGGCGTCTTCGCAGCTCTGTCTCCCACGTTTAAAATCTGTTACCCAGGCGTGAATTGTACTCAAAGCAAGAGCAGCCTTACTTAAAACACTGTATAGCTTGACTTTAATCTGGCTTGTTGTTTTCCCTTTTAAAACGTAAAACTTTGTCACCGCACCAATTTCGTTTTTTTCCACTGTTAAGAAAATTTACGGCAGAGAAAGTTCTAGGTCCCTCACACAATTTCTATCAGTTCGAATAAATTTGGCGTTCTATTTTCGAAAAGAGGATAGAATATAATGTAATAAATTTTGTTTGCCTGTGTTTTTTAGTTCGTCGTTTCGGCCAGTTATCAATCAGCCTGGTATGATATGATCAAATACATCAGAAATGGCCTGAAAAATAACGTCCTTTAATATTCACTACTACTTTTCGAGTAACTCTGTATACCTACATAGAATCCTGCTCTAAAGTAAATGCTAGCTTAATTTACTCGGCTAGTATTATAGAAATAGTCTTGAGTTAGATGTCTCATGAGGTTCGGTAATTCGATACCCACCATGAACCGTCGAGTAACAAATCAAATCTGATGAGTCTCGTAGGGATCACTTAAACTCGCGTTACCGAGCAATACTTACCTACTTAAGAAACGTTACACTTAATAGGATCATGGGAGAGGATGTCTCGTAAATGCACATCAGTAAGATGCGGTGTTTATCTATGGCAGATTTACCGGGCACTTACTTAATCGGAAAAAGATCTCTTAATTGTTGTCACGGGATTATGTTTTTTCTCAACGTAAAAGCACTAAGAAAATGTACGTATGTTAGAAAATCTTATTGGTACATGACGGGGTTCAAACTTGGACTACCAAAATGGAAGACTGAATCTCTCACCATTTAACCTCCGTGGCTCTTTGCTCTTTCCCTTTGCCTGTTGTATAATAAAATAAAGTAATTAAATTAGATGTACCTATTCCCACCACTAACTTTAACAGACATGACGCGTGCTAGAGTTAAATTTAGACATTAAACGAATAGAAGAGTAATAATGATACCTAATGACAGAATTGTGTAACCTAGTCGATAGGTTAACTTTTTATATTGCTGTAACGTGTTTATATTGTTGAAACGTGCACGGGAAGTGCACTTCCCGTGCACGTTTCAACCATTAGTGACAGTCTAGAGTTTAGACTTCAAGCTCAAGGTTTATTTCTCTTTTAATGGGGTGGTTTCTTTCTAAGGGTAAGCGTCCACGCATCACGCGTAATGAATTTTAGTTTGCATTTTATAAATACCCTTTTATTTCATCCTAGCCTTATCTCGTTTTTGTATCGGTTGATACCGGGGCTGGCTAACCAATGTATGACGAGAGCTAGTTTTTACAGACTGCCATCTGACTTCTGCGACTCACAAGGGAAGTCAGGCCCACTCCTAGAGATTAGGTCAAATTCGAATACAGGACTAGACTACTTCGCGATGTTAACTTTCCCTGTCTAAATACTGTGACTATGAAGTTGAATTAGAAAAACTCATTGGTACGGTGGTGTTCGAACCTGAACCACCCGAGAGGAAGTTAGTAACTATTAGACCACTAAGGCTCTAAGTTGTATAAAAAGTACATACCTAGTCTTGCCATAGATATTACAAGATTTTTTTTTTTTTTTGCAAAATACCATTTATTACTTTTACAGTGTGTTAGTTTAATAGACAAATATAAAACGATTAAAAATATAAAAAGCTTATTCGAAGTAGTGTCCATTAGCTGTTGTATAAACAATAGAAGCACGCACTCTTTCCATGGAGAAATTCTTTACTGCCAATCGTGTGGATTGTTTTAGAGACTCCATTATCATGGCGTTTCGAGCAAGCTGTATTCTCTAAAGATGACCATAAATCATAATCAAGCGGATTTATATCGAGACTAGATGAAGGGTAGTCTTCTGTTATTATCAAGTCCGGAACTTACGTTTAACAAGATTGGGTGGACCGACCTTTATGATCTGGTCCCGAGTCTTGCTGGAAAGACCATACTTGGTTACTGAACTTGCTGTTATTAAAGGGCTTAAGTAGCTCTACAAGAATGGTATCTTAAAGACTCTTGTGCCGATGTTTTGAGGACTTATTCACAAAAAAATGCCTTGGACACTTCTTCATATCTAACACCCCGCCAAACCATCACTGAAGGCGGATAATGCATTATGTCGACAATTGGGAAAGGACTCAATTGTAAAAAAAATCTCCTGCATATCAAGAAAACTTTTCTGTGATCAGGTTTGTGGACCGGTTCAGTAGTTTGTAGCAATAATATTCTGCTACTTAAACATTTTATAAAAAGTATATATCTGTCATACTTGACTGTTAAGACATAAGGTGTGCTGTGTCGAAGAACTGACATTCTTTACTTTTTTTTCTTCGAGGAGGACGGAATCATTTGTTAAAAGATGATAATCAAATAGTATTTTTATTTTCCGACGGGAACCTATATATTCGTGATATAAAATATATCAAACATGTCACGATTAATTATATTCCATATAGAAGGGTGAGTTCATGATTTTTTGTCAACGCCATGTTTCATTTTGTTTCGATAAACCTTTATTAATGTTAAAATGTCTTAAGTCTCTTATGTGTGCATTTTGATATGTGTTATTTACATGATCTGTATGGCTATTAATTTGATAGATCGTATCATTAATGTGTTAGATTGAATAGCATATGCCAAGTGTGAAAATTGGTTGTTAAATTCTATTTATGGGTAATGTTATCACAGGATTCTGTTCTCTTCATCAACCCACTCCATTCTAATATAGCAAAATACTACACAATGTATTGGCGCCAAAATGAGAACACAATGAACAATAGCATAAAAATGACGGGTTACAAATTCAAATGTCATTTTTTATTGTAACAATATTTATGGCCAGACTAAGCCTATTATTACAGAAGTCCTAGTGCAGTGGTATCGACAATCCGTCCGATCATCCGTACGACGTGTGCAATACGGACTTGTGGACGTTTACCAGAGCTATACTTACATTCTGTAATGCCATCTGTGTTATGAAAATAAAAAGTAATGGAATTACGTGATACATTCACGTAATTCCATTACTTTTTATTTTAAAAAAAAAAGATAGCGCTGTTATTAATTTTTGTTTTATTACTTTAATAGTCTAGTTTTATTCCACAACATAATTTTTTAATGACGAAAAAAATCCTTTCTTAAATGTTATCGGTAAAAGATCAACCTGATCATGATACGTCAGTCTTCAGTCTTGGGCTTCCCCGGTACCAATATAATATATTATTTCCTCATTCGCATAGTATATATGTTTGTTTAACTATTCATCTGCCATCATTTCTACATGTCCGATCAACAGGTCACTTTCTTTCCTATTAACATTTTTTCTCACTTCATTATTAGGAAATCGGTCGGCGAGGGTATTGGAGTTAATTCTACTTTCATGCACATCCGTTTTTTTAAGATATTTTTTAAAGTAAAATAAAACAAGCTTCACATACTTTCCAAATTTAGCGCGAAAATATTATATATTTAAATTAATAATGACAGAAGAAGTTTGGCGGCCGTCAAGGCGTTCTTCGTAAATGGCGAAATCGGGTATTGATTAAACACATCTTTTAACGCGGTAACACCAGAAACGACCAAGTAGACCATCATTGCCAGACGTACCGATTATGGAGGGACCGTCCCGATTTCTGTAGATCGATAGAATATAGAAAACGGGTATGTAAGTTTTTTCTGTCCCTCAAGCGGTTGTAGAGCTCCCGTATTTGACATGAATGTTATGTTGATCACGACCACGCGCCTCTATATTACACACTTTCCGTTTCTCCCTTTCAGGGCTGGGAACCCTAAAAACTACAAAATGTTTATATCGGTCCCACTTCCGGTGTTAGAATCCCGCTAATTTACTGGAGAAAAAATCGAAATCTTGGCAACCATGAAGCAGACGCCCCATCGGCTTTAAAACAGGGCCTGCTTCAGCCGAAACAAATTATGACACAATTAAAAAATACAGGAATTCAGCGCCATCTTATGGGATATCTCACTATACTCAAGTGGTCCGGTGTTTTTCGTTATGGACGTACTACAATCAGTGGTGTGCAGTGCGCCCAAGAATGCCAATTGAGGAGACACTAAGAACATTGTTAACAAAAAAAGATATTGTTTTGGCTCACCGTCGAGAGAAGACGATTAGCTGATGATCTACTGAAAGAGATTGTTAAATTCTGCACGATATTTTGGATATTAAAAGCTTTCTGCAAAATGGGTGCCGCATTTTCTGCCTGTCGACCGTAAGCGACAAGTGACTACTTCTGGAGTTCTGAGACCGAGTCTGAGTTTGAGTCTGGAGGTGTATAATAGCGATCCTGGTCAGTCTAGTGAATTTTGTCATCGGTATGTAACAGTTCACGAATGAGGCGTGGGTACTCCGTTATAAACTACAGTAAACGCAGTGGATTTCTACCTGTTAACGTGCACCAAAGAAAACAAAACCTGTTTATTTGGCTAGTAAAGGGTATTTTGGAGAAATCCATGACTTATGCGCAGCTTAGAACTACTCAGGAAGGATTTAGGTTGATGAAGAAACGACCGCACATATCGAAGAAACGTAAAGGGTTTGTTCGATGAGTGCGGTCTGATTTTTTTTTGTCATTTGTGCATAATCGACCATTTATTTCATGAGATTTGAAGTAAATAAAACAAACTGATTATAAATGTAATTCATTAAATTTTTAAACAAGTGTAAAAATATATGTATTCATTTATATTTGAAACTTAAATTAAATGTGGACGGTTTACAAGCAGACAATATATTTAAGTACGAAAAAAATTAAATTTAAAATTCTTGATGGCTTACTGATAAAAAACAAATCAAGTCGATTGCAAAAATATCACTATTTAACTTCACTTCACATTTAAATTACTGCTAAAATTGCTTACTGCCCTTTTAAAATTTATTGCAATTATAAAGTCTATTGCAGTATGAAAACTGTACTAATATTAAATGCACAAGTTTATATATAAATATTTGAAAACGTTTTCCAAAAGCTGTCTATGTATGTGATCGGTTTTCTCAACATCTACAACAACGGATTTTCATGCGGCTTTCACCCATGTATAAAGCGATGTCCGAGGAAGATTTTAGTATACAATTTGTTAATGTAACAATGTATTCATGGGCGTAGCCGGGGCGGTAGCTAGCATTCTCATAAAGCACGGCTCTACGTATTCCTCAACTGTTTATCAATGTTCCTGCTCTCAAATATGGACTTCATTTGCTGATAGCGACATTACAATCTTTCCAACATCTTTAAACATTATCTTACAAACTAGTTTCAATATGTCCAAATCTCAAGTCACTTAATTTACTTTCAACAAGATCGAGATCGCCGATTCTTTCCAGTGTATTAACATCAGATGGTTGACTCATGTTCATACTATCACCCTCTTTATTCACTACACCTACATTTTCTTCGATTTCCTTATGTGTTTGCATGAATCTCTTGTCTGTATGTTTGTGGACTATAGCCGTAGAGTTGAATGGGCGCCTGACATTTGCGGCCATGCTCGCTGTTAAGTTGTTCAATTGATTCAAGACGTCTAAAAGAAAATATTTAAAATTTATTTACTCAATGTTTGTTATGTAGAAAATGCGTAAATTGCCAGCCGTAACCGATGTTCGGTTCACCATCATCATCACTATTAGCCCTTATCGGTCCACTGCTGGAGATACGCCTATTTCAGTGAACGCCAAGACGACCGTTCTCCTGCTACTCCCATCAATCCCGGCCCTGCTACTGCACAGAGATCGTCTTCACCCCTTGTTGAACGGTCGACCAACACTTCAGTTTCCTAAACGCGGCCTCCACTCCAGAACCTTACTGGCCCATCTGTCATCTGTTCTTCAGTGCCAGTGTCGGATACTTCAGTTCTCTGCCTTATGACTTCGTTACGAATTCTGTTGGACAAAAAAACACCCAACATAGCACGTTCAATAGCCCGTGGAGCTACCGCAAACCTGCGGACCAGTCCTAAATTAAGAGGCCATGTTACGGCCCCGTAGGTCATCACGGGGGGAACGCATTGTTTGAAGACTTTCGTCTTCAAGCTCTGCGGTATAGGCGACATGAGAATGTGCCGAAGCTTCCGAAATGCTGCCAAGCGGAACTGAATCCTTCTATCGGCTTCCTTCTCGAAGTTATGTCTACCTAATTGCAATAGTTGCCCGAGGTAGACGTATCGACGTTGACCGGAAGAACGTGTATTCGTCGGGAGGATCATTCAGGCAGTGCAACATTTCCAGCGAGCTCTCCAACGATTCGGCCAACACAACCATATCGTTGCCGAAACGAAGATGTGAGAGGTACTCGCCATTATTAATATTTATGCCGCATTCTGCCCAGTTTGAAGTCTTAAAGACGTCCTCCAGAGCATTTTATGGGAAATAAAATCCCACTGCCGCACTCCTCGATGCAATTGTTTGACCCCCCGGAATCAGAACGGACATAAAAGCGTCATACAATGCTCTCAGTACTTCGCCGTATCGCCAATCGACCTGACATCGCTGTAAGGCTTCCAGAGCAGCCCAGGTTTCGACAGAGAAAAAGGCTTTTCATAATCCACAAAGGCAAGGCACAGCGGCAGATTATGCTCATGTGTATTTTGTACTACAACTTGCCTTATGGTGAAAATGTGGTCCATAGTGCGAAATCCTCTGTGCAACCCAGCTGCTCCGGTGGCTAGAATTCGTCAAATTTTGTGGTAAGACGATTCGTCAAGACTCTTGAGAACAACTTGTAAAGATGGCCAAGAAGTGAAATACGTCTGTAATTTTGAAGAAGTGATTTGTCACCTTTCTAAAGCAACAAAACAACGTCACTTCCAAGGCCCCGCTGAAGGACAAAATAAAAAATATTTTTTAAGCTCTCGCAATACAGGTTCGCCTTCTGCTCTAAGAAGCTCGACTGTAATTCCTTCCCTCCCCGGAACCTTTCCCAGTTCCGGGGAAGGACGGTTCTCCGGAACCTTTCCCCCTTTAAGCTGCGAAAGAGCCAGACTAATCTCACTCCAGGTGACGTTCGGGACGAGGAGCGTGCGACGTATACAACTTGCTATAGAAGGCTTCAACCTCATATAAGATCTCAGGCCTAGAAGAAACGGTAGCCCCAGAATCAGTCCTAACCTTTGTCTTTTGATCACTTGTACCAAGCTTCTCCACAAAAACCGTCGTATTTGAACAGCGAAGGTCTCGACGTATTAGTTAGCGGATTTGCTTTGAAAGAAGCTTGTCATCGGTAGACGTAACGTCTTCGTGTGCTCTGCGTACTCTCAAAAATACAGACGTCTCATCTGAGAGTTTAGCTTTCCTGCTCGAATACTTACTCCTACAATATCCTTCACACACCACTCATGGCCTCGTCAATTTCCATTGTAGTTTCCGACCTAGGGCATCGAACCGGTTTTTTAACTCGAGTTAGAATTTTTCGATACCTACCATCGTTCGCTACCACAATACAACAATATCGGGGGGGCCTCTGCCATATCCATTTCCTATAGGGCCTATTCTTAAAATAAGAGTTCATTAAGAAGAGGCCCTCTTCTCGAGGAAATTTACCAGCATTTGCCCTCCTGCGATTTCGAGTTCTGACACCATGTGGTCCCAGACTCGATTCGACACCGTTTCGTACTCCGCCTTTGGCATTAAAGTCCCCCATAACAATATTAAAGTGGGCCTTACAAATATTATGTAAGGCCTTTGAGGCATCCTCATAAGTTGCCTCCACGTCGTCATCGGGATGTTTCGAGGTTGTATCACTTGGAGGCTGCATCTCTTAGTGAGTTTAAGTATAAGATACGCCACCCTACTCGACACTGGAGATTTCGACGACGCTGCCTACGAGGGAATCATTCACGAGGAATCCCTCGCCGCCTTGTGATGGAGCGACTGAAAGTGCCTGAAGTAGAATAGTAATGGCAGATTTATGGTGTCTTCACTTTGTCTTTGTTGCTTCACATAGCTCCAGAACGTGCCATCGGATTTTTTCCAGTTCCACCTCCAGCCCAACCAAGTGGTTATCTAGTCGAAGTGTTCGTCCGTTATACGAAGCCAGCTCAAATGGGTGGTAGCGATCCGTAGCCCGGAGATTCTTAGCACCCCTTCTTCCACCGTTACCGTGGACGTGCCACGACTAGTGGAACAACCGGGAACTAGGGATCGAATTCTGCTGTTGTCGTCCATTGGATGTAGATATTGTAAATACCCACGCTGAGCAAGCGGATTGGCAATCGCATATTATATTATATTTCTGACCGGCGTCCGGCGCGAGCGCTGTCCGGTACTCCCGTCTACTTCACTATCACTATGAAACAGACCGGACACCAAATAACCAGCGCGCTGGCTTCTCTTAGTTGTTAAGGGACTAATGCCCTACGTCACCCTGGGTTTGGATTGAGGATGAGGGTATTCTCAGACCGCCCCCACACAGCCTCTTTGGCCGCTCCCACACAGCCTCTTAGGCCGCCCCCACACAGCCGATCAGACGTTCGGTTATTACACAAAGCGCTGATGTGGTTAATTCGATTTTCATTTAAAAGAGTGTTTAATAATATAATAATAATATCTGTGGACTTATCACACGACATTAGCCTTGTCCTGTGATAAGTACCGTAAGGACTCGTGTTACAGGTACTAGAAAACGGAAATATATTTAATATTCATATAAATTTAATAATTTTTATATATGTAAGATTTTTATTATAGAAATACATATATAAACATCCATGACCTGGGCGGGATTCGAACCCGCGACCTTTGGCATAACACGCGGACTAACCGCCATATATATGTTGGTTATCCAAGTGGCTTAGTCAGTTGCGGTAGTCCATTTGTTTCTGTTGGACCCGTCCGGGTCAGACTAACCGCTCAAGAACCTCATTTTATTTGCTGCATCCCATATTTCTTCTGGTACCACCGTGGTGGCGGGATTTAAAAATATATATTTCGTCTTTATCCATACTGTAATAAACTGGTATTGCCTCGCGGTTTTAACCGCACACACATAGCACCGTGACCATGCTAATCACATGTGACCATGCTAATCACATGTGAATATACTAATCGAAGATCGAGCATTATAGCCTACCCGGGAAAAGAGGATTCCTGGGAAAAGAGCATTCAAACAAGCAAGTTTGTTTCTTTCAACTCTATAGTCTTAGTATCAAAAATACATACCTGTTATTTGTAAATTCATACTTTCATCCATAAAGCTCTCTATGTTAACCGTCTGTGTGACATCCACCATAGGTTTTACACCGTCATTTATATCCAACATCAATTGATTATTCAGAACCGCCTTCCTCAACGATTTCGTTTTGAAGTTCGAATGATAAAGTATAGATGATTCTCGTGTTTTTTTTATTTCCGATAAATTGCACATGTCATCCAGTTTCATGGAAAAACTAAAATCCGTCTTCGTCTTTAGACGTCTCGTTAGAATCGCCAAAGGCAACTGCCTCGGAGTACACCTTGCTTTGTTAGTTCTAGCAAATATGCTTTTTGTTATATTGTTTTTTCTTGGTGAGTTCACATATGTGGCTTGCTTTTTTACGTTCAGTGTGTATGTATTGTTTCGATTCCCAACTTGTTCGTCGTCGTAAAATTCTTCATCGTTATCTTTTGGGGTGAATATGAAATATATTCTTTTCACTATTGTATACAACAGTTGCAATCTCTTTATAAATTTATCTAAAGAAACTTTGATATTTGTCTTCTTTGCATCATATAGAAAATCTCCATCTGTGCATAAGCTATTGCTGACAACTTTACATTCCCTTTGAGCTAAAATGAAAGTATCTGATTACAACATTTGCTCAAGAGTATCCAGATTTACCACAAGGCCAACTAAGCCGCTCAAATATGCACCACCGACAAGGATCGCTGGGGTTAATATTTTGGCCTAGGACCACAAGTGAGTAGATTGATCGATCACTATCAGTATTTTTTTACGCTCATGGACATTCGCATGATACGCAGATGCGTTTGTCCTCCTATCAGGCCCAACTCCCTCCCCCCAATGGGCCACCGCTTACTCACAAACTGCACGAAAAGCGACTGCGATGTTGTCACTTTACGCGGGTATCAAGTGAGCGAGATGTACTTCCCCGGTCGTGCCAGTCCAATTCCAATGCATAGGAGGATTTAGTGTAGCATGGCACTACCTCCTCCTATGCAGCATGGCACGACCTCTGCTTAAACAATTTTTTTTAATTTACAAAATTTACAATTTTTTTTTAATTTACAAAATTACTAAAATTGGACAAACAAATATTCCACATTAGGGAATGTGGAATATTTGTCAGAGTTGCGAATACCCCGAGAGGTGTACAAGGAAGCATCAAATATTCAGTAGAGGGTTGACGAAAATGCAACCAATATTTTTAGGTTTGTAAAGACCAACTAACACGTTTAATTTGAATGGACTAAAAGGCTTTGGCATGCTGCGTAGCACGCACTTTTAGCACCTTCTCCGTTTTAAGGTGACCTATGCCGCTCTATATGGGAGGCCCGTGTCAAGCAGTGAACTTTGTTCTTTTCGTGATGACGATGGAACTGCATTTTAACCCACTCTCTGTACACATGTGACATTATATAAGAGGTGGTATCAGTGCTGTATTGCAGCTGAATTGCTCCGGCACGACCGGGCAGCTACTCCCGCTCACGAGATACAAAAAACGTCATACACGTGAGAGCCTTAAAAGGGATGCAGTCGCCGTGCGGTTTGTAAGTAGCCGGTGGCCATTAGGAAGTGGGATTTGTCCCCACATGCAGATGTTTCTTTTTAATTTTTTTGTAGAATAGGGGACGAACGAGCAATCGGAACCATTTTACGACTACCAACGTCCACCATTCATAACTACTGTGCCCATCCCATGCGTTACCCTACTTCCCCCCACCCCTATGGGCCACCGGCTACTCACAAACCACACGAAACGCGACACACACGAAGATGTCATTTTACGGTGGTATTATGTGAGCGAGACTTACCTCCCCGGTCGTGCCGACCCAATTTTGTTGCATAAGAGGATGTAGTGTCATGCACCATGCATGGCGCTACCTCCTCCTATGCGGCATGCCACTACCTCTTTCTAAAATGATGATGTTAACAGATACCTTTATATAAGTCAGCAAGCAGAGGCTGAAGCTTCTCATTCTGCGGCAGCGCCTCTGGCTCCTGTTTGTTGTACACGTCGAAAAACTCATAAACAAGAAAACCGATGTTAATAACTGAACAAGATTTACTGTTGTCATAACATTCTGCCTTCATCAACTCTAACAAGGTATGGTGCATAATTTGCTTTGCCTTCTGAAATACATAAAAAAATTATGAATTTGTTGATATTATTTTATTCCCTGACAATCGTAAGGAACTCGTTCCATTAAATAGAATTTGGGGCAAACGAACAATCAGACTACACAATGGCAAGTGATCACAAACATCCAGATACATCCGCAACATAAGGGTGCATTTCAGAGATGAATAAGCAGTGGTCCGTATATACCTGTGCTTCCGTTTAACTTAACAAACTGTACACTGAAACCTTTCACGGGAACGGCTCAATCAATGGGTGAAAACCGTATGGGAATCCGTTGTTTACATTTCGAGAAAATCGTTCGATTACAGACAAGACAACTTATCTTATATAGACAGGACTTTGTTTTATAGTTTCGTAATCGACGGAAAAAAACTGTACGTTTCATATGAAGCTAAAAGTTAGACACCATATTTTCTTCGAATTCTCCACGAAAACATTATTTAAAAAAAATATATCTTTTCTAACAACTGCGAACAAGTTGCAAAAGAAGTTTGTCGGTTATGTGAAATAATTGGAAAATATTGAAGCAAGTTTATTGCATTCTCAATCCCCATAAAACAAAATGGTTGGGGGCACCAGCCGGTCGGAGCTGCGCCTTGCAGCCGATGATGTGGCCTTCGCCCTATTGAGCACACCCAGATTCTTGGAGACTAATTTAGCCTTTGCCTCCAAATGACCGCGGAATTGAACGTTGCGCGGAATTGAAATACATGACTCCAATAATCCGGATACTAGCTGAGGCCGTTAGGGGGTAGGGGGTAGAAGGGGTTTTTTAGCGGTAAACGCGCAAAGTTGTGTCTTTTTGGGGTTAAATTGGACTGAACTTTGTCGGCCCCATTCCGAGACTTTCATCAATAAGGACTCGACTTCAGACACAATTTGGTCCCGATACTTGGTGATGTTTTCCCCGGAAATATTGGTGCGGCCAGTGTATGTTACATCACCAGTACTGTCATCTGCATAACAATGAATGCCGCTGGTTTGTAGCATATCATTGATGTGCAGAAGAAACAGCGTGGGAGACAGAACATCCTTGTGGAACACCAGCACTGACAGATTTGAGGTCCGAGCATGCACCGTCGACAACTTCTTATTCTTCCTATTTGCTTTGGCCCAGTACGGGCTGGGGAATGGAATCAGGAGCGGACATTTTAACTTCCTATTCCTATAAGCAATTCACCACACGGTCTATGCACCCTTCATTACATCAAGAAGAAGTGACTAAACATTTCTGCGAAAGAAATGCATAAAGATTTCTGAGAAAGAAATTTCTATGTTTAGAAATTGAGCTGAGAAACAGCCTAAACATTTCTGAGATATAATGCCTAAACATTTTTGAGATAGAAAAACATAAACATTCCTGAGAAACAATTACCTATACATTTCTAAGAAACAAATGCCTAAACATTTCTGTAGTGTATGGAGTACAAAAAATCGCCAATAGGTAGCAAATAGTCAATTTAACCCATTGTTGACAACTGATAACAAGTTATAATTTACTTATTCCACTTACTTCAGCAAATGCAGCTGGATCAACGATAAGAAAGACATTATTTCTTATTTGCATGACTTCATCATTCCATATCTTCATCAGTAAAGCCGAATGATGACTAGTTGGAGAAATCATTAGAGCGGGCACAAAATGAGGGTCTAAAGCTTCCAGGCTTGCCAACCCACTACGAAGACCCAATATTCCTAAAAATTTTAATTAATGTAAAACACCTCTTGCGAAAGCTCACCAAAATAAGTATCTAATCTGCAGGGATTTGTCCATACTTTAAAAATTCTTTAAACACAAACTTTACTTACACTCTATCATGACTTCGTTACAGACTTTTATAACGTTTACCTATTAAATTGTATTTTTTTGTATGAAAATTTTAAAATAATTTTTATGTTTAAGTCATCAAAATGATAAAATTGTAAACAACTATCAACCAAATAATGGCTCACATTGTGTATACATTTTATCATTTTGATAGTTGTTTCTTTATTCCTTTACTGTGTATGTCTGCTGGGAGGCTATGGAGTCAGCTAGTGTTTTGTACTGTGGAAAAATGTTGAAATCTGTCGGGACAAGAACCCATGACTCAGGCGAGTGACACAAGGCTTCTAGCAGTAGTCCTTATGACTTAGTTTAGTGATGCTCGCATGTGGAGCAATAGGGAAGAGAAAACCAATAATTAATAGACCATGTTTAAGTATGCAGCGTTAGACCCGTACACGTCGGTAAAGTTGGGTGATGTGTTTTAAGTGAGAAACTAATAAAACACAGCTTTCGAATATAACTCACGGCAACTTCGATTAAATATGAAAATGTTGCAAACAAGCAATCGGCAGCATTTGGTGACTACCGACACACACAGAAATCCATGATTGTTTTGCAGATGCGTTACCTTCTTTCCCACTCGCCCGCTAATGGGCCACCGGAAACTTAGGTCGGGTTAACGAAATAGCTGTCACTTGGTGGAGGTATCATGTAAGAGCTCTCGCTTAAGTGTACCCTGGCCGTAGCGGCCCAATTCAGCTGCGCTGCAGTATGGGCAATTACACCTGCTAAATAACTCTTATAGTCACCAACTAAGAGTTTTTTATTACAAAATTTTTGTTTGTTTTTATAGTGCACGCAAAGGGGCAATCGGAGCCTTTTCACGACTACCGACGCCCATAGACAACCGCATGTGACCGACCTATAGTAACCATGTTCTTGTTATTCTTTGTAATCTATCATACAAACCGCATGAAACGCGACCGCCGCAGATACTACTTGAGCGAAATGTATCGCCCTGTTCGTGCTGGCCTGATTCGGATGCAATGCAGCTATGGTACTGCTTACAAAACTCGTGGAGGAAGATCCTGTTAGGTCTGACTCAATTGTTTATGCGAAGCTCTGGCTTTTGTTTAAAGAGCATATGCTTTTCTAGTAATACAAAGTTAGATAAAGATAAAATAAAAACTTACGTTTTTCATCACACGAGCATGACATTGCAAATGTACCAATTTGTAACAATCTCTCATTGTAGAGATCAAATGACCTGACAAACATACATTTTTCCTCAATATCTGCATCTGTGTCATACACACACGTACAAGTTACCAGTGAGTTATTCAAATGGTTCTTAAGCATATTTGCTGGGGACACATTCAGGCTAAAGGAATGCACTAGCAATGCAAGTAGTGATGTGTTTGTATTTGTCTCCAAAGCATATAAAACATCCTTCAACACGTCAATCTGGACACAAACATTGAAAGGCATAATCGGCAACTTTAAATTATCTTTAGTTGCTTGATACATTGAATCAAGATCTCCTATAACTAAATCACTTAGAAGTAATTTTGTTTCTCTTAGCACCTGAAATAAGAAAAAAAATATTTCGGACAAAATTTCTTTCCACATCCATCCTGTTGAGCACACTGTGGGTTAACTGTCTCAAAGACTGGCCAAAACTAGACAGACATGTACCAATTTTGGTGTTTGTCTTGACCTTGGTGAAATCCTATGGGATACCAAGTACCTGCCAAAAACCAGTGGTCTCATCTGCTGATATACTGAGGTAACAACAGGACATCTGGCAACAGTCCAGTCCGAGTCTTTATTTAGCTCAATATTGCTTTTCGTGTTTTTGGTGTGTGAGTCGATATAGCCCATAGGCAGGATGGATGGAGATAAGCAACTTCTATGGTTTATTACACTAAGGATGAGGTGAATATCGTAGAACTAATCTGTATGTACACATCCCATGCTCATACCAAAAGTTAGTAATGAATGAGTGCTTATAGAATATTAGTGCAAAAATACCCTTACCACTTGACATCGTGTCTTCACAATCTTTTGATCAGAATGTAGGCAGTATTTACAGAGTGTCATTGCACACAACAGAAGCTCATCTATAGATGTGTGCAAGCCTCGCACGCATTCAGCTATCTGTAAATACACATAAATATATCATAAAAATAACATATAGAATACAATTAATTAGCTTGATTACAATAAAATTAGTTTTAAGTATTTTATTGTGATTTATTTAATTATTTAACGAACATGGCATTAGAGAAGCTTTAGCCATGGCAACAGGTGGACTGAGATGTCAGATGCCCAGAAATCACAAGTTATTCAAAGTACCCATAAATAATTGTTATTTAGTTGCAATCTGATTAACACAAACAGCATTGTTATATCTTGCTGCCATAAAGTGTTATGTTTAGTTTTTGATTGAAAAATGTGACAGCTTTGTTGTCCTTTACAGTGGTGACATGTGAGCGGGATGTACGTCATTGGTGCCTACCCAATTAGGCTGCAATATGCTGCTAAAAGTAGCTGCCACATTTGGAAATTTATCACATGTTTATTCAAAACTTTGCCATACACCATGAATGATAAAACTTTTAGAAAAGTGATAGCTTACAATAAAAATTACCCAATATCCTAACCTAGTAAAGTAGACCTAAAATTTGTAATTTTCTCAATGCGTGAAAGTCTAATGAACAGAGAAATCTAGGGTAGACTTTATCATAGAATTTTCAGTATGATTATGAGAGCTTCGGCTTGTTCCTGCTGAAACTGAGGCTAAAAGTTCTATTTTGGCAGAAAAACCAGTTTCGGTCTGACTCTAAATAGTGAAATCATCATCATCAATCAAATGATTGTCAAAAACATGTACAACTGCTGTCAACATGATTGCAAGTTTTTAATGCCACAGGAAGTGGCACACACTTTGCAACCACTACCTATATAAGGTTATTGAGGGTAAATGTATTTATTCAGTAGTTGTTTGATAAGAGATAAATTAAAATTAAAAGACAGACTTGTTTCCCCTTACTTCATCTTCATAATTGGTTTTGTATACGAGACTTGATATTTTACCAAGTATTTCAAAAGTTTGGTCAACCCAATTGACAAAATACATTGAGTCTAGAAGTGAAAAGTCCATAACAGTATCATTATCCATGCCATCATTCTTTAAAATTTTATTTAGTTGTTCTTCAGTTATAAGTAATCTGTCATAGCACCATGAGATTCTTTCTAAGATACAATGTCGACTATCCTGAAAAAATATAGAGATATAAATAAAAAAATCCCTACACAGAGATATAGATCTAGATTTATCTAGGCTTTAGTGTCTCTTCGTTTTTGGGGATATGCAAATTTTATCCAAAATTGTGAGTCCATAATTAGTTTATTTTCTCTTACACAAATGTACTACCTAACTATAAATTGTGCAAATAACAAGTACTTTAGTAAAATAGATAAAATATAACAATTTATTTATTTTCTAATTATATATATTTCTTTAATTACATATATTTATTTGGTATTTTGTACCATACCCCCCACTAAAAAAAAGCCCTGGGTATAAAGATATTATATTATGTATAAAGTGCAATATGTATGTGTCTTCACTCACTTCATAAGCGATTGATAATGCACAGCCAGAACGGGATATGAGTTACTATGGCTGCACAATGCTGTGCGCTTCACACCTCATGAAATGTTTATTGAAACATTTTAATTTCCCTTGAATTTAGATATAAGTCATTAACTTACATTTAAAGGTTGCCTTTGTAATCTGATCAGAATACACAAAACAAACGACAACCTAGTTTGTATGTTGGATTATAGGACTGCCAAATTTCTGCGACTAGGTATTATGTAGGCTCTGCCAGGTACTTACAACAAAGCAAAGTCCCTCTTTATTTTCTGCTCTAATTATGTCCAAAAAGTTAGTAAAACATTTTTTCATCTGGTCTGCACATAAGACATAGATATTGCGTATTTTTAAGAGTGTTTCTTCGGTAACATTTCCTTCCTTACATTTGAGAATTTTCTTTGACAAGCTCTTCATATATGGATAAATATCACCAGTAAAAAGATTCTAAAACCAATAATTTTGAGAAAGTAGCATGGGAATAAAATTTTATCTCGAAAAATATGTTGTTTAATTACCACGATGAAGTGAAGAGCACTATAAGAATCAAACTTGTGTTTTGTAAAGTTCAAGCACTTTTTTTGAATTACATTAACATCTTCCATGTTATTTACAGTTTGCCTATTGGGCAAATATTTATATTAATTAGTAATTAAAGAACTAATTTCAATTATATTAAACGCATATCTAAATGTTTTCTGCAATATCGCTCGATTGCGATAACATTTAAATAGTTATTTTCCCAAAACTTCAATCCGTAAAACTAGATAAGTTTATAATTTAAAAATAACGTTTCTACTATCTACTTCTACTTCTTTCATTTACTACATTAGTGTTTTGCGATCCATTCTTTGTCATTGTCCCAACACGACAAGTGGTGCCAAAAAAAGAAGGAAACAAGGTACCGGTATGTGGCTATTTAAACAAAAAAAAGTTTCAATGTATATGGTATATGCACATTTTTTACATATTATTTATATAACATTAATGTAAGTAATAATAAAAAGTATGCCTTATAAAAAATATTAGTCACCCGGAATAAAAATATGTAAAATATGAAATGAAAAAGTAAGACGTCGACATATAGTACGATCTATCGTCTAATATCTTACACAAATTAATTTAGGTATTGGTAGGAAAATTACATACAGTCGGCAGTTGGTGGACGAACACAAGGCATACATAGTATACAAACCGTAAATTCTGCCCTTTTTAATTATATATTCCAGTATCTAAAAAGCATTTAATTAGGGAAAAACGTTTATATAATACATCACATACCAAATACTAAAAAGAATATATGAACCTAGTGTAAATCTTATGCATATTTCCTATTTTTAGTTCTTTTATTTTCTTTTCTAAACTGTAATTTTATATCAAAATAAATAAATGGTTGAAGTGATCTGCCCATTCTCATACTTATATTGAGATCATTCACATTAAATTTAAAATTATCTTATGAATAATGTTGCTTATCGACACAATTGATAGCCAATTCCAACCCCCACACAGTTTTTTTATTTTTCCGCCAGCCAAATGGCAACCGTCCGTCGTTAGTCCTTCCTAAGTAGTTAGTTAAAAATGTCACAATAATCATTAGAAATTACATAACATGTAAACATATTGGATTATAAATATATTTTTTTTTACACAGGAGTGTGCGAAACACTGTTGATCGGCAAAAATTTTCTTAATTTTTTTAATGGTTGATATCCAAAGCGTCCAAGTTTTACCTTTCCGTGTTACATGTAAGAATTTAATATTTTTGTTTTTATCGAGTACGTGATTGTTACTATTTAAATGTGCAGCAAATGTTTGAATTTTGTTTTTAATTGTGTGGTTTTAATTAATTTAACAGTTTTGTTCGTTAGCTTCGCACAAATTAGAATAAAAAATTTATAATAATAGATATGAAGATATAATTACATTAAACAATATAAAAAGAAAAATGAATAAAAATACCCTTATTGTTAGCCAAAGCCGACAAATGAAATACGGTGGTTATAACTCATAAAAACCATTATGATGACAAAATGGAAGATTCCATTAACATCAGCAAATTTGAGATTATAAAAAAAAATCCCGCAGAAACATTTAATAGGGATATACGGGGCATAGTTAATTCATGTGATAGCATTTTACAGAATTCAAATAGACTTTCACTTGTTCAAATGAATCCAACGGCACCACTTATATATGACTTTTATAAATTACATAAAGAAGGGGGCATAGTTAATTCATGTGATAGCATTTTACAGAATTCAAAGAGACTTTCATTTGTTCAAATGAATCCAACGGCACCACTTATATATGACTTTTATAAATTACATATAGAAGGGGAACCTATGAGACCGGTGGGATCTTACACCACAGCATCTGCCTACAAACTAGCTAAGGAGACCAATTATCTGTTTAAAAATTTGGTAAAATTTTACCCAAAACACACAATAAAAATAACTTGGAACTTGTTATATTGGAATATATAGCACAAGCTATATTAATATCTTTCGATGTAAGGAATATTTTACTACTGTTCCTATAAAAACTATTTACTAGCGTTCCTATAAAAGAATGTCCTGAGATCTTAGAACAACATATGTGTACATCTAATCTGGAGGTACAACAGGACTTAAAATCGATTTTTGGGGTGTGTTGGGAACAAAATTATTTTATGTTTAATAATATCATTTATAAACAACTAGATGGGTTGGCTGTGAGAAGCCCTTTGTCTCCATTGTGCGCAGATATATTCATGGATTTTTTAGAGCAACGAATATTTAATTCAAAATTTAAACATAACATGTTATATTGGTATAAATATGTAGATGATATAATATGTCTCTGGACGCAGGATCTCTGTATTTTGGACAAGTTTTTTTTTTAATTTCAAGAATAATCATAATGAAAATATTCAATTAACAATGGATACAGACAAGAATTTTTTTTTTTTTTTGATTTAGCTACAGATATAACCACAGAACAACACAAGATTAATATATTTAGAAGACCCACATATAGTGATAATATACACGACGCGAAATCCTGACATCCAGAAACACATAAACATGCTGCGTTTCATGCATTCATCCAAGGATTATTAAAAATTCCTCTCAATCAAAAGGACTATAACAAGGAATAAAAAACCACTTTCAATATTGCATAAAATGACGGCTATGATAAGCGACTAGTAAATAATATTATAAAAACCAGCAATAGAAAACTGGTGGAGAAACTTATTGATCATGCGAAAAACAAACTCCTTCAAATAGCCAATGGGTTAAAATACCATATACATCCGTTATCTCACCGATTCGCAAGAATCTTAAGAAGCTCTGAGCGAACGACGGGTAGTCTAAGAACATTAATGGGCAACAATAAAGATGAAATAACAATTGGGGACAGAAGCGGCATTTATTGCTTGATGTGTGATACGTGTGGAGGATTTTATATCGGCCAAACAGGAAGAAAGTTCAAAACTAGAATAAAAGAACAGCTTGAAGAAATAAAACTCAAACATCTACGTTTGATGAACATTTAAATAAAAATAGTAACAAGTCGATAAAACAAAAATGTTAAATTCTTACATATAACACGTAAAGATATAAAGTGGACGTTTTGGTATTTTAGAAACCAACCATTTTAAAAAATTTGAGAATCTTCTAAACGATCAACAGTGTTTGACACACTCCTGTATCACAGAAAATTATATTCAAAATACAATATGTTGATATATATCCTACATTAAATTAAAATTTTTAATGACTATTTTGACAGAATGATTAATATAAAATCAAATTCTTATCATTATAATAAGTACATTAAATTATTGTGATACTTATATTTTAAAATTAAATTTTTACACATTCACCCCATATTTAAATTTACTTATTGATAGTATGACATTGTAATTTGATTTTTTTTATTAAAAACAATTAATAATGTATTGTATTAAAAAAATAATT
Organism: Eumaeus atala; assembly: GCA_017140195.1. NCBI lineage: Eukaryota > Metazoa > Arthropoda > Insecta > Lepidoptera > Lycaenidae > Eumaeus > Eumaeus atala. The sequence goes on from JAFELO010001444.1 coordinate 434,346, forward strand.
CATCATCATCATCAGCCCTTATCGGTCCACTGCTGGACATAGACCTCTCTCAATGAAGCCAAGACGACCGATCTCCTTCTATCCCTCTCGCATCCATCCCGGACCAGCTACTGCACGAAGATCGTGATCCTGATCGGCTGTGTGAGGGCGGCCTAAGAATACCCTCAACCAAAGCCCAGGATGATGTAAGAATCGTCAAAGGGCACTAGTATCTTAACAACAAAGAGGCTTCAGCGAGCTGGTTGTTAGGTGACTGTTTCATGGTGATAGTGAAATAGACGGGAACAAGGGACAGTGCTCGCTCCGAATGATGGCGGTACCACCAATCAGATCTGCGACAGGCAGCAGTGGCGCCGGTCCGAAACCTAGTCTGCGATTGCCAATCCGCCTGCTCAGCATGGCAATTATGAGCATTTTCCTAAAATGGACGACAGCAGTAAAATTCGGCCCATTTTTGCCGGTAATTCCACTAGTCCTGGCCACGGTGGCGGCCACGGTAACGGTGGAGCAAGGAGTGCTAAGAATCTCCGTGCTACGGATCGCTACCGCCGATTTAATATGGCTACATCGTCGAAATCTCTAGTGTGTCGTGTAGGTTGGCGTATCTTATACTTGAACTCACTAAGAGGTATAGCAAAATTGATATAATTATACGCACTAACCTCAACACATTCCGCTGACGACATGGAGACAACTTATGGGGATGTCTCAAATCATCCTCATAAGTTATACTATATAGTACATAGCACCTGTGCCAAGGTGAGAGTACGAAATGGTGTCGAACTGAGTCTGGGACCACATGGAGTCGGAAGTCGAAATCGCAGGGGGCAAATGCTGGTAAACTTCCTCGAGAACGAGTGCCTCTTCTTAATGAGCTCCTATTTTAAGAAGATGCCCCATAGGAAGTCGACATGGCAGAGCCCCAATACTGTGACAAGGAGCGAGATTGACTATATTATGACGGACTGAAAACATATATTTAGGATGTCTCCGCAATTGACAGGTTTAAAACCGAAAGCGATCACCGATTGGTTAGAGGTTCTCTGAATATAGGCTCTCGACGCGAGCGTGTCCGATTAGTACAGTTGACACTCCGACCTAACTTCTGACAAACAATGGTAGATTCCGAAAAATTCCAACTGGAATTAAAAAACCGGTTGGATGCCCTAGATATGTCGGAAAATACAAAGGCAATTAAGGAGGCCATGAGTGGCGTGATTAGTTGCATGCGGGACGTGGGTGAAGAATACTGTAGGCGTAAGTATACGAGCAGGAAAGCAAAACTTTCCGATCAGACGCTTGTAGTTATGAGGGAACGCAGAGCACACGAAGACGTTACGTCTGCCGATGTCAAGTTTCTTTCAAAGCGAATCCGCAAACTAATACGACGAGACCTTCGCAGCTCAAATACGCATCGGATTGTCGAAGTGATTGAGTAGAATAGAGAGTCGAAAGTTTTTCTGGAGAAGCTTGGAAGTAGTCATCAGACAAAGGTTAGGACTGATTCTGGGGTTACCGTCCCCTTGAAGCCTGGGATCTTATCTGAGATCGAAGCTTTTTATAGCAAGTTGTATACGTTGCACGCTCCTCATCCCGATATCCTAAACATCGATCCTGTGGAAAAAGCATATAAAGTTTATTTATTTATTCAAGTGTTAACATGAATCTCCATCAAGAAGTGACAATACATTCAATCAAATATATAATGAGTACTGTATGTCTGCAGTTTGGAATGTGTATTTTGCGAAGCGCTACAAAAGAAATATAATTATTATGTAGAGATCGCTGTCAATACAATAACTGAAAAATTCATTTTTTTTTAGAAATACAATATCAGTTTAGGGTGCCGTGAATGGGTCGGTTTAACGGTACGGATTTTTAAAGACTTTTTGACTATGCTAATAATTTGTGAGTCTGTAAAGTGGTAAAATAATCCGTACCGATTTAGGAAATATTGTATCGATCGGGGCACCGTACAGACTTAAAACTGCTGTACGTAGAGTTCATGCGTTTTAGCAATTAAGATACATTACTTGTGCATACCTACTTGTAAGATACACTATGTACTTATTATTTATCAAAAAATCGCGTTTTTTTATTCCAAATATTACAGAATTCATACAGCAAATCTGTAAGTTGTTTTAGATTTAAAATAAGGGGTAACCAACAAAAAAATATGTAAAATGACAGAATTATTAGTACGTAGACAAATTCTTGCCCAAGTGCCCCACCAAATTAAGCTGTCTGCTCACAAATTAAAAGAAGAAAAGAATTTAAGATTTCTGATTGGTTGCCGTTAAAATAAGACTACGAAAAAACCTTGTAAAGCCTGAGGGAGGATGAGGATTTACTAATAAATTATTGATGCAATCTTGCTTTTCAATTGTACCAATTATCCCCAGGTTTTACAAAAAGTCCCACTCTATTCTGGTCTTGTAACATGTAATAAAAACAGTAGATTCCTGATTCTGGTATGCTTATATATATATTTTTTAAAACTATAAAGTTACAGTTTTTATCATATTTTATCGGTGTTGGATCTGTTAATATAACTCATGGATATAATAAAGACATAGAAATGAAGCCGGCTCAATGCAAAACGCGGCCGTCAAAGTTATAGGAGTTTATCTCTCTTTGTTTTCACATCTCTTTCTCATCTTCCTTCTCTATTTACCAAGATGATCAGTCGCAGTCTTATAACTGCATATGGCATCCTTTCTTTATCTATATTATATCTATGGCTTATTGCGTATACGAGATTATTTAGACAAAGATAGTACTCACTGCTCTCTCATCTTCTTTCTCTTTCCATATATATGATATAAATAGTAAGAACCCAGCCTTAAATACCCCCTGTCTCATCTTTCTTCATGTATTTCCCTCTGCGCAATGCGCATGCGAAATTAGATAAATAGAGATATGATAATATGGCTTCCTAAAATTCCTTCTTTAATCTCCAAGACGGCAAGTCGCCGTCCAGGCCAGGTGGCTATGGCATCCCTTCCTTATCTATGTTATGTCTACGAGACGGCCAGTCGATGTCTTAAAAATGCCTACGGCATCCATCTCTATGGTACAACAACATATTTTACCTGTAATTATTTTCTCAAACGTCAAGTATAGTCTATTGTCTATTGTGAGTTGTGATACAGCATTTCAGTCGTACTATTTCAGAGCCTAACTTTATAAAGATAAGAAAATAAATAAAACAATAATGAGTGAATTAGTGTGGGGTATTAAAAATGGAGACATAGATCAAGTTAAAGACATCGTAGAGAAAAATGTAAATTCCATTACAGTAAAGTTTATACCAAAAGTTACAATTCAGCCTTTCTGATGTTTTTATTCAAAAACAATTGTCCCAAAGCATTTATACACTTTATTGAAATTCTAATATGCGTTATTTATAATGTATTAATTAAATTAGGTTATGACTACTATAAATTCATTGTACTTTCCATTTCTTATGTCGTAGAAAATTGATGTTAACGCTCTTATTGACGGCCGGGTACCTCTTCACTACGCTGCAGATTATGGGCAAACTGCTGTTGTTAATTATTTATTAGATAAAGGAGCAGACCCAAATGTGAGTACAATATCGTATAAATGATTAAACATGCGTTTTGATATTAACCGTCTTATTTTATTATAACCATTTATTTTAGATGGTTGACAAACACGGTATATCAGTTATTTTAGCAGCGATATGGGAAGGCCACACTGACTGTGTCAAAACGCTTCTAAAGCATGTAAGTTACTTAGATTCTTATGTTTTTCGGGAAGAAAGCCATTCTATATTTAAGCTTTTATATTACGGTTGCCAGGTACTTTGTCTAGAAAATTATATACTGATACAGTTATTGGCATTATGCAAGCCCAAAAATATATAATTGTTTTAATAATACTGTAAAATATGCCATTTTTTTGTTGTGCCATATTTCAAAACCTCACAGTGCCAACCATGGTGCAATAAACCAAATACTACATATGTCGTGTATAACATAATGCTATATTGTATACAAGACAGTATCAGTGAAGTTTCTTTTCGGATACCTTCCAATGTACCACTATATACACTAGTAGTTACTTAGTAGTACTAAATAGCATAGTACTAACTAGATAGCATTACTAAGCAACTATATGTGATCAGAAGTTTACAAAACTATATAGGTATGTAATAAAATGCTATTTACACTATTGGACTACATATGAAGGTCACAAGAATTCGCTTGTAAGTCACTTTGTTTCATTCTTCATTTGTGCCATGTATACAGTAATACATCAAGTAGTGCCTATTCACTAACTTTCGTGAATCCAGAGTTACAGAATTACCACTTAAGTATTGGCAGTAAAATAATCTGTGTAGACTTTTGGCATTTGGGTATTCAGGTACAGGCACTACAGCTCTACTTCTAATACAGGTCTCCATGAACTTCCTAGCTCTGGACTAATAAGATTTTGTTCCATCCCAGTCAATAATATAATAAGAAATATTTACTACTAGACCAAATGGCATATAATAAATGAGAACTAATAATACAATCTCTTTTTTTTTGTTGACTCATTACACTGTTACAAAATTCAGTGCTTCAAATGCTAACACTTTTGATAAACTATTATAATAACTATTATAATAAAGTTGATGATTATACCAATATTTTTTTCATGTACAGGGAGCATCTAAAAGTGGCAAAACACCTGATGGAACACCATATATTGAGGCCGCTGAAAAGGAAGAGATCAAAGAATTGTTAACATAAAATCACATCTATCTTCATTTTATTTATGATTAATCTATCATGAAGTATTTAAGATGCATTCATCAATCATAATATATAAAGCATTTATTTATATTGCAATTGATTATTTTTATATGCTCAACATAATATGTATAAACTATTGTGTCATTATAACTGCGTCCATTAGTTGTATTTTTTGTGGAATTAAAATACTTATAAGACACGAAATGCACAGATGATTTAAATATCTTGTCATAATTATAAAACATTACTTTAAGTGTAAGGGCCTATACTCAAAATTTAAAAAAAATAAATTATTTTAACACATCCAAGTTATTAAATTATTTATTTAATTTGAGAAAATTTTCCTTAATTCTTTTAGGATGTTCTGATTATTCACAACAAAATTTTGGCTCAATATCCCCATAGTTAAGGAAAGCATAAAAATAAATAGTTAATTGAGAACAACTGCTTACAAAGTAGTTGTACTTTATTATTGACTTTTTACATAGAACACTTGGTCAGCGGCTCAGAGAAGAGATACTAGAACTGGCAGTGTTCCAGTCTAAATCCTTCATCCAATAGTACATTTGATGGCTCATTGAAAAGATGTTTGGATTAGCTTAGTGTTCAAGTGCTAATCATCCATCCAGCTACTATATACCTCTGTAATTGTCTTCGATTCTTATGTGCATTTTAATTAGTAGATATAGATATGAATTTCAGTTCTATCTGAAACCTTTCTTTTACGAAATCTAACATGATTAGTTTTTAGGCTGATGAATATTATGAAACTGCTTACAATGTGAAACACCTTGCTTCAAGCTCCACATCAACTCTTTCAGTAAGGATTGCAATGCACCTATGAGTATTTATTTACAGAAATGTATTATGCTGAGGTATTTATTGGTTGAAGTAGTAAGAGATAAAAAGTATACAAATGTTTATTGAGATTATTACTTGTTATATCCCTTTTTTACTAAATGTGTCCAGTTATAGAGCAATTTACCTATGACATATTCTTTATAAAATAAGTATATCATATATAATTCAAAATGCCTATGTACAATTGTATTTCTTTCTATATAATTTTGAAAAGAGAAAACCGCATCGAAATGCATTGAACCATAGAATACACATACAGGTGCAATATATTACACCTCGTTTTAGTCAGGAAATTAACTTTTTTCAATAGAGACTAAGTTTTAAGATCCCAACCGCCACAAATGGGAGAAAAGAACAGAATACTTGAAATAAAACTTTAGGTAAATATAAGACATTTTACTAAAAAGACTTATGAAATTTAATCATATATATTTTATTAAAAGACTTATGAAATTGAATCATATACAATTTTAGATATTTACAAATTAAACATATTTTAAAGCAAATAGATCCACTACATTTGACTCCACTAATAACTACTTATCTGTATACATTATGTAGACATATAACGGATTTTACTTCATTTCTGTTATGGTTAACATAAAAGTGCTGAAAAACAGCAAATCACATTACATAAATTTGAAAAACAGCTAATGTTATAATTTGGATGTACTGTGAAATTATTATGTTCAGGCATTAAAAATTTCATTATCTTAGCTCATCCTCTTCTTTACCTACAACTCGTCTCCAGTTGCATATTTTTTGTGTTTATTTTTTACAGGTGCACAATAACAGGCATTCTTTTGTGCTTCTAAATATGATTTACAACCCAATGTCAATGTTCCAGTAAAAAGGAGTTTAGCAGCCCCCTTGCAACCTGAAAACATTAATTAATGTTATGTAATTTACTCTTTATTTATAATACATCTTAGTCATAATTCGATATTTGAGTAATTATACACTTTTTATTGAAATTTTATATTGAATTTATAATAATATTGTAGGAAATTAATAAAATGTTACATATATGTTAAAATTACAGTGCAACATTTCTTTTCGGCCAATAAATCTTGTATCTCTGATAATTTCGGCAGTTGTATAATATAAGGGTAAATTTGTGGTTATCTATATATGTTGGAAATCAATTGCCATTGACTGAATATGTCCATATTGACTTGAAATATCAGTATCAGCAGTTGGTACATTCAAGTGAATGATAAGATTTCCTGTTACAGTTAAAATTATATCACAAACAAATAAAATCACACTGTTAACAAGAAAATACCAGTCAAGTACTTTTTGGACTATGTTTGGCACAGATTGGCCAGTGGAATATTATGTTATGACCATTTCCTTCACATGTATCAAGTTGAAAATCATTCAAATATTGAGTTTCTCGTAATTGGCTGTTTATGCTATATTAACTATGAAATTTTGCAAAAAGTGATAACTTTTTTATATTGTATGGGGATAAGGAGCACTCTGAGCTTTTTGATGTTTACCAATATTCATAAACATCCACACAATTACTAAGCTTGGTGAGATTACCTCCTCGGTCATGTCACCCCAATCCTACTGCAATGGCAATTACCTTACTAGACCTCTTTGTCGATACGGGAAACTCATAGATAATAGAATTTAAGAAAAATGTAAATGCGCTTTGGTTTCGGCTGAAACAGAGACCTTGGCCGAAGTTTGAGTTTATCATTAAAATGTATAAAAACTATCATGGAAAATGTAGGTCTGATCTGACCTGATCAGAGTGAATTAGTAGAGCAAGAAAAGAATAATTAAGATCCACTAGATCATATTATTACTCATTGAATAATAATGTTCTTACCTTTAGTTATAGTTTCTCCACCCACATTAATACTTTTATATGTATCACAGTAATTATATAGGCATCTCTTAAATTCTAAATCACATACTTCTTTACCACTATTACAAGTATCATAACAAATGTCATGAGTATCGCAGCATTTCGTCATTTGTTCTATTGGTAGATATTCCGAAGATATTTGAAATCCAAGTGAGCCACAACCATCAGATTTTGGTATGTGGTTTCTATTCCGAACTGGTTTTTGGCCTGTAACATAAAATCGCCTTGTCTTACAGTGCTATTACACGATAAATGCATATGAATTGAATGGTTATATAAAAAAAAATACCTCCTGGACATGTAAATATACATTCTTCTTCTATGGCCGCATCAAATACATCATGTAGAGATTTAAATTTTTCAGCAACAGTAATAACATTTTTAAATACATCACCAAAAACCGTCTCAGCTGATAATACTGCGTCTTTTAAATTTTTTAAAATACTAGAGCCTATGCCTGTATATGCATAGGCAGCGAATGTGAGTGCGTAAATAAATATTTTTTTGTATGGTATTTCCATTTTTATTAGTTGAAGCTCCAAGCAGTGATCATCTCATTACCAAAGGGAATGTAATACTCTCATTACTGACGTGGAGAATTACGAACTCGTAATACCTACAAACTATTCCCTGATATTTATAAACTATGAATGTTGATTCCTGATTTCTATTTTGTCAGTCTCACGGGGTCTAATTTTCATGTATTTGACAGTTGCCTTTCCCGTTTTGTGTTGTGCCGTGGGCAAAAATGTAGCTTTCTCTAATCCACCAATAACGTCAATGATACACTGTGTACAAAGTGTATCATTGACGTTATTGGTGGATTAGCATGCATTCAAATAACCTGCAAATGCCGCCATATTTTCTGTCTTTTCTAGTGTAAACCACTTAGTAACTGGCCACTTTAGCTTTCTTACAAGTTTAGATTATGGCAATTTTAAAACAGGACACTATTTTTAAATTTTTGTGATATTTTCTAAAAGAAGATATTATCTATTTGTAATTTTCAAATATTATTTGGTAAAAAAACCATTACTGTGCATAAACATTTTAATCAAATACAAAATTGACAATTTGTGTAGTAATTGGCCACAAAATTTAGATACTGGCCTTCATAATACTAGAAATTGATCACATTATAATAACAATATTTTAACAATTTATGAGATCGAGGGTAATCATAGATACTGATAGGAACTCCAGTTCTTATATTTAAGTTAAATGGCTGGTATAATTAAGTGATAATATATCTTTAAATAATACCTTAGGAAGAAGTTATTCGGTATATAGCCTTTGGCCCACAGGGGCAGAAGGGCAACTTATCTGTTTATCTCTATGCGTATGTCTATGGGTATCGGTAGTCATGACTGCGATTACTCGTTTGTCCCCTAATACCATAAATAAATATTTTAATCTAATAGGAAATCAAAAACCTTGCTTCTTTGCTTCTTCAACAATTATACTTAACAAATCCCCTTCAGATACGTCAGTGTTGCTTTCATTGTAGCACAAAACATACATGGCACAAACACTCATCGTCATCTTCCTCGGGAATATGGACTCTATGTACTTGAGGTATGCAATTGAGGTAGTTTTTTTATACACTGACTGCATTGTATGATCTTTCTTGTTATAGGAGATAAACAGGCTTCACAGCATACGATTCCGTTACATTCTTACCTGTTTTTACATTTTTCTTTGGTTTCTATTCTTTTTTCATTTCGCGTAATCTCCTTCTTTCTTGCAGCCCCTTCAGATTGTTTTTTCATATATTTGCTGTCATTATTTCCAAGCACTGATCAGAAATCTACGCAAACGGCGTATGATCTGTTTGTCGCTTTCCTTAACGCATAGGCGATTTCGGCAGCTGTCTGTTCTTTAAATAATCTGCAAAAGGCACATTTGAGGTGACTATCATTTTTGGGTACATTGTTTTGACATAGTCTACCTTACAGCTTCTATTCTCTGATTTGAAGGACCAGGTGGCGTGGGGTTTTCGTTATTTTCATGCATAAATTCTAATTGATTGGAAAAAAACAGTGTGTAGTGTAATCTGCTCTAAATGACTGGGTGGCTCTGCGGTACCCGGTCCTTTACCTGCTTGGTCATTTTCAATCATTCTCTAACTCAACTTGATGCGAAGTATATCTGTGAAAAGACTGCTCTGAACGACCTGGTGGAGCAGTGATTACGTCATTCTCAGTCACAGTTTCTAATACTACTTGGTGCGAAGAACTTGTGTACGTACGCTGCACTGAAAGTTGATCTAGTGCGTCGTGGATTCGTAGATTCTACTTTTTGCGAAGAACCTGCGTGCGAAGATTCAAGTATTTTTTGGCAGACAACCAATTAAATAACTGCCATATTTTATAAATCGCTTTGAAGCTATCATCAGTTTGAAATAAAGTTAAAGGCGTTGTTGTCTGATACTTAATGAACATGGATTGTTCTACAATTCCAGAAAAGTGCGCATAGGTTAGCGCACGTAAGTTATCCCCCGAAGCTATATCTACTGTCTGTACATTTTCTTGTAGGTTTCCAGTAGAAACACATTTGAAATAATCTAAATTATTTGGGTCAAATGGGAACAAGCCACATACTCGAAAACCAATGTATACTTTTTGGCAGAGGAATCAACGTCAGTTTTTAATAAAGGAGCAAAAGTTTCTTTGGTTAGATTTGCCTCATAATTGTTAGCAGAGTACCAATCTCGCAATACTTTTTTCCAGCCTTTATAGGACGAAAAGCTGCAATATTCGCGTGGAGTTTTGGATATAATGCAACTAAATGTATTTTCAGGGTTCGGCACAAATTGGATACCTCCATAGTTAAATGTGTCTTTTGCCCATCAACGAACAAGACAACATGTAACGGAATATTATTTTTCAGCAATTCTGGATAAAAACAGTTTCCAGTATAATCATGAAAAACTCCTGCAGACATCCAACCTGAATCGCTACCTATTCCCCAACCAGCTGGAACGCTCAGAGCCACACGATCAGGAATCCTTTTGTATAGATAATTATTGGATTACATACAAGACCAGCAGCAGAAAACGTAAATAGGACAGTAACGTTTTCTTTCATTGATCCTTCTCTACTTCGTATACGATTTTACAGCGCTTTTCTGCCAATTCTTTTCCTGTTTTTTGGCAAATATTGAATCCAGATTCATCGGCGTTAAATGCCCTCATGGGATCATTAATTACAACTAAAAATTAATTGTCCTCAAATATTTCATGATTTGAGCAAACCATTTTCTAATGTCTTGCTCGGAGACACACGCGCTCGCATTAGTTACTCCTTCTGCTGTACGTATGGATATATTTGGATGGCGTTTAAGAAACGATTTAAACCACACGTCACCTGGCTTGTCTCGAAAAGGATTCTCCGTTAAAAAAAATTTGCACACATTTTTATATCTTCTTTTTTCCTAGAAAATCCTCTTTCGGCCAGTTTTAATACAAATTCGCATAAACTTGCTTCTTCTGTCTCCGTCAGTACTGGGTCTGGTCCAGACTTAAATTTTGTGTTTGGAATTCGTATTTTAAATTGAAGGCTGCTTCGTGGAACTCCAAATCTTTGAGATGCCTGCCTAATAGAACCATAATTCATCATTAATATTTGTACTGACACAGAAGACACCTCTTAATTACATGATACTACAAACCATATAGTACTCTTATTCTTATTCTGGAGGTGGCTCCCTTATCGAATTTGCCAATGTCATAGTTTTTGTTTAGAGAGCTTTATTTCGTTGTATTGTAGGAGTGCAAGTTCGGTTCCAATTGTCAAGGAAGTTTGCCCTGAAAAAAAAAGATAAATTGCCTATGACAAAACTACTAACTCCATATAATAATATAGGTATATTAAACCAACAATATATATATACACACACAGAACTACTTTATAAATTATTATTTTTAATGTCTTGCTCGGTCGCCAACCAGTAGTGTGCCCTTCCGAAAAAAAAAAGAAAAATTGTCGTTTTGATGTGCATTATTTACCTTTAGAACTCTATCTTTTGTAAAGCTTTTTCACTCGTTACCTCTTAAAAAATAGATAGAGATAGAAATCTTAGATATAGAAATCCTTTAATTGCACGTAAAGTTCTGAATTCACCCTTCAAGTAATGGTATAGTATTTTTATAGTAGGCGCAAACTAGTAATCGTGCCTTTTTACGACCAACGATGCCCATGAATATCAACATAATTACTACGCCGACGCGTTGCCTTCCTGTCCCCCTTGCCCAACTTTTTTTAAAATGAAAAATCAAGTGTTTATTTTCCATCATTAGAAATAATCACTTTCCATTTATCATGTTATACTAATGTGAATCGTGGTTACTCCACATTTTTGTCATCGTCTTTGCAATTTTACAGTTGATCAACCAAATGTAAGTGAACGCATCTTTATTCTTTATGGTATATATAGTCTACTACAGTATGAACGCATCCGTATTAATTGTATCCGGTGGCCATCTTGTGTCAAAGTATTCTTTTCCGTTTTGTTGTCGCAAAAATGACGGGCTTTAGTAATAAGGTGAGAAAATAATATTCTAAAATATGTATTTTAATGCATGGATTTAATGAAGTGGTTCGGTTTTAACTCTTAAAATGCAGTAATATACTTTTTTTCTACAATGACGTTTTATTATTCCGTAATATGAAGTACATGTGCCGTTGTATGTACACGTGCTGGTTTGGTTTCGAATGAATTGTGGTTATATGTTTAAGTTGTAATCTTTCTTTCATTGTATTTTATAATTTCTAGTTTGATTTAAGTAATTAATTATTAAGAAGTTTATGTAATTTTATCAGTGAGTGGCCACTTTTTAGGTTAGTTTAAGTTTTTAGTTTGAAATAAATTTCTTTATTACTTTTCAGGCCATTGTAATTGATGGCCGAGGCCATCTCCTCGGTCGTTTGGCCGCCGTAATTGCAAAGGTCCTTTTGGAAGGAAATAAAGTAGTTGTTGTGAGGTGTGAACAGATCAACATTTCAGGAAACTTCTTCAGGTAATTTTTTTTTAGACTTATTATATACCTTAGAGCTTGAGGTTATGGACATATCACCGTAGGCCAGAAGATGCCAAAACTTGAAGTAATCAAATGATCATAGTTTGTTCAATTATTCACATGGGTTCCTACGAACGTTTAGTTTTATTTCTAATATTTGTAATGCATGCAATACAGTCTTCGACCGAAATGATGTTCAATTAGAATAACGCATTCTAATTGAACATCATAGCCATTGAATTTTTACTTGTTTTTTAATTATTGATCTCAATTATAATAGTGATTGAATAAATATTGAAATGGATATGATAACAATTTTTTAATATTATTTTTACCATACGTCTACCTATAAACATGCGGATCCCGGGAGAACAACTTATTATTGATTTAGAAATAATCATTTTTAATCGAAAATGAGTGCTATGCTTTTTCAATATTTTTTTAAAACTAGAAGGGAATAAGCGATACAGCCCCAACATAAGTAATCTTACTTAATGGGGATGCTTTACTATTTTTTTATATTGATTTTTAAGAAACTAGGTATTTGTTTTAGTGGTGATTTACATTTGGTATTCTTAAATATTCACCATTCTGAAGATTATCAGTCTTATCTTTTTTCTTGGTTATTGAGATGGCTTCTGTGATATGCATTCAAAATCTAATATCTACAGACTTATATGAAGTTGCGGCATGAATAGTTCCCTAACTAGAAGAAGGGAACTATTCATATTTTCGAGATAGTTATGTTAATCATAATAATTGTTATCTTATATTTACATCAAATTTCACCCAAATTACTTGGTATTTTTGTATAATTGAGTATAGTACATATCAAAACTTGTACATTTCTAATTTAGTGACATGTTTTTAAAAATCTGTTAATTTTTCTAGAAACAAGTTGAAGTTCATGTCATTTTTGCGCAAACGCTGTAATGTCAACCCAGCACGTGGACCCTTCCACTTCAGAGCTCCATCTAAAATACTATGGAAGACTGTCAGAGGTAAGATACATACAACATATTCTAAATTCAGTGATATTTATTTCTATTCTGTCAGTGAAAATATTTAAAGACTGTAGTGATAAACATCCTCATCATTGTTACTACCTAACGAGAGTTGTGATCACTTGGAATAGACTTGAAAATATTATGGTACCATCATTAAACTTTTAAAACTCTTGAGAGCAGACTGGATAAACTAGAAATCTTCAAACTTGTTAACACATATCAGCTTATTAGCTGCTAGTGTGGTTTCAAGATAATAATTCTTAAGTTGATGTGGTGTTCTCCTATGCTCCCTTCCCTATGTTAGGATAGCAGGAACTCATTTTGTGGTGGTATTGTGTGAGTCTTAGATTACTCACTTGATGTGCCTTCCCACACCAATGACTTTTTTTTTTATGTTTCTTTCATATTATTGTCTTTATTCAACTTATTACTATGATTATGCAATTATTACCTACATTATTTGATGTCTGCAGGACAACATGATAAGAAATCATATTATGAATAATAAAAAGGAGTAAAGTAAGTGTACTAAATATTATCAATGAGATATTAATTTGTATTATAATTTGACAGGCATGATCCCACACAAGACTGAACGTGGAAAGGATGCACTCAGGAGGCTCCGTGCATATGATGGGTGCCCCCCTCCTTATGACAACAGACGTCGTGTTGTTGTGCCTGCAGCTCTACGTGTGTTTTGTCTGAAACCTGGCCGCAAGGTATTTAAATAATATAATAAATTGTCTTCAGAATGAGCAACTGACCAATAGGCTAATGAATTTTGAAGTGTATAAATATTTAAATGATGTTTCATTATTGGGTAATTTGCGACTGAAAGCAAAGCTAATGTTGTAACTATTTCATTCTGATAATTTCATTGTATTTTTTTTTTAATAATAAATTTTTATTGTTAGTACAAAAGATTGATTTTTTACTTTCAGTATTGTCATGTGGGTCGTCTTTCCCACGAAGTTGGTTGGAAGTACAGAGATGTTGTCCGTAAACTAGAGGACAAGAGGAAGTTCAATGCTGTCCACAAAGTAGCATATGAAAAGAAATTAAAGGTAATAATTAAACATCTTGAAAGTTTTCACCTAGCAATTCTCATGTACAATGTATCACACCTTTCATCTCTGCCAATATTAAGTTTTTATTAAAATAATTATTGTGTTTGTATACAGTAGATTATAGACCATCATCATCTATAATTTATTTTAGCTTTTATTTTATAAGAACAGATATTAATGTCTTATCCAATTTCACATGAAGCTGGAAATTATGATGAATCATTTTCTTACCTACATTATTTGATGTAATATGAAAAGACTTTTATACTGATTAAGACATTAAAAAAAACACCAATGAATCATGTCTGACAATGCTAAAATAAATATTTTTGTTTCAGAAAATCACCAAGGAAGCTGGTGAAAAGGTTGCAAAGGTAACTGCACCTTTCACAGCCGTCATGCAATCCTATGGATATAATTAGGATTAAGGTCCAACAAAAATAAACCTCTTGGTTACCCAATATGTATTTTATTTGCAACAACAACACATCTGTACGCTGGATACCTATGCAGAGAGAATGGAGTGCCTCATGTCACAATCCTTGCCTCCTCCACATGCATTACTCTCATTTACTACATTATACGAACACGCCGGTTTTATTTGCAATATGCAATATATTGTACTTGGCCAATGTTTACCGTCTATATGTATACAGACCAAATTATTATAGGATATAAAATAGAGTGGTGCCATCATCAAATGGCCATAGTGTGTCAGATTAACCTAGTGCAGAGAGTAGCAAATTTTATTCAGAGCCCTTTATTAGCATATTTTATGTATCAGTCACGTTATATACCTAAGGGGGCTGCCATGTAAATTATTTCATAACAGGACCTGGCACTCCATTGTATAGTTGTGGAATACTGTGTCGCTACACTTGTAGTAGAGCTGCGAGGTCATAACGCGGCAGTAACAGCAACAAAAGTTACTAAACTAGATTGTGATTATTACAGAACTAGCAAACATATGGCAAAAATTCATTGATTTACAAAAATTATAAACTTTAAACTTCGGCCTCGGAAACTTTACACGTTATCACATGACAAATATTTCAAATTTAAGGCTACAACGTCATTAGAGGGAGCTGGTTGTCACTAATTTCTGCAGCTGCTATATAAGGATTTACTTTTGAGACTACTTTAATTATGATCTATAAGTTTTAGAAAATGGTGTGGACTCACACTTGTTATTCAAAGTCTCGGAATGGGGCCGACTAAATTTAGTCCAATTTAACCCCCATAAGACTCAAGTTTGCACGTTTACAGCAAAAAAAGTTGCCGTTCATTTGTCTTTTTTTTCAAAACCCCTACCTACCGGTCTTAGCTAGTATAGGAATACTTGGTGTCGACATAGCGAGTAAGGTTCCGTTCACTTGGAAACGAAAGCTAAGTTAGCCTCAAAGAAGCTGGGTGTGCTCAATAGAGCGAAGCAATACTTTAATCCAGCCCTTCGGCTGCAACTTTGCGAGGCGCATGTCCGAATGGAGTACTGCTCCCACCTGAGGGCAGGGGCCCCGCAATATCAGCTCGTTTCATTTGACCGTATACAACGTAGAGCGACTCGAATCGTTGACGACCAAGTTATTTCCGGACAGCTCGATTCTTTGGTCCTACGAAGAGATGTCATTTCACCGTGCGTCTTTCACAGTATTTTCTATGGGAAGATATGTACCGAGAAATGTTCGGCTTAACACCAGCAGAATTCAATCTTCGGAGATCGCGACAGAAATCTAAGTTCCATGCCCACCACCTTGATGTCCATAGATCCACAACAGTGCGGTTTAAACGCCATTTTTGACCGCGTATAACTGTACAGTGGAACCAGCTTCTGCATTTCCGATCTAATACGGCTTAGAGGTCTTCAAGAAAAGAGCATACCTATTCCTGGAAGGCCGTCAACGTGACTGCAAGACGCCTAGTCTTGAAAAAAAGTCATGTAAATAATATTATAAAATCAATTATTGATCTTATAATTTACAGGGAAGAAATGTGAACGTATTTATTTAAAACGAATAAATACAACATTAATATGGAAAATAGATTAAAAAGTGTTACTAAAACGCTAATGTTTTGAACAAAAGCATTTTTATGAAAAAAACTACATTCAAGTACTTTTAGATATTTATTTTATTAACTATCACATCGTACTTACATACATTATTCAGATAATAATTACGTACTTGAATGCTACGAATCATCGAATTCGTCATCTACTCCTATAATAAACCTTTCGGTAAAGTCGTCGGTTATATTATGACCCTTCATGGTAAATAAGAGAGACTTTGTAGTACGTACTAGGTTTTATTCAAAGGTTTGGGTAAACCATATGAGCTAGGAAAATGAGTGTGTCACAAAAAAAAACTGAATGTTTAAGATTGACTTTGCCATCTATTAATGAACAAAATGGAATCAAAATCAATCTAATTACGACAGTGTCCCCTGGTATTGTGTTTCTAATCTATGCAGTTCTATCAATATCACTTTCCATCTACCTACTGTCACTTAGACCATAATTCCTAACTCTATTGCTGATATGAGTGATATGCTTATCTCTGGTTGTTCTGCCAATTTTCACATTTAATAATCAATCGCTCTTTCGCTGTAGTTTAGGCTTAAACGTAGGTCATACTATCACATTGGTATTATTTGGAGTGACAATCGGCACCTATGTACGTACCTGCTGAAAATTATTAGATTATTAGGAGCTACTAAGTTCATCAATAGCATTCCAACAAGTAAGATTCTGTGAAGAATATTAGCTGCTCACTACTACTACTACTGTAGGGGTGCGAGCACACATTTCTTTCTCTCATATCGTTAACGTAAACGTACCATTTGGTCCAAAGTAAACTCATTTTGTTCAGTTTTGGATGTCAATCAGTCAAGTGGTATGGGTCAAGTGCTACTTGAACTTACACATACAGGGTTCCGTACCAACTAGTCGATAAAAACCTAAAGATTCTTAAAAAGTACATAAAAGTTGTCATAGTTACATTAGTGGTCGCAAGATCCTGTGTTCCAACAACAAGGCATGTGCGGTGCTACGAACTGAAACTGGGCCGGCATAATCGGGGACGCATGACAAAGTCGTAAAGAAAATCTTTGGTGTCGCGTTTCGTAGGGTTTGTTAGTGCCGGCGGCCCACTGGAAGACAGAAAGTAAGAGCAACGCATCGGAATAGTAATTATGCTACTGCATGAACTACTGTTCGTGGGCATTGGTAGTCGTAGAAGCGACGAGAGAAGCCCAATACAGCTTCAACGAATTGCGTCGAGCGATGAGACTAGGTTTGGGATCGAAAAGAGGTCCGACTCCCCACTCTCCCGCAGATGGGAGGGATGCATTCCAATATGAGAATGTTTACAATAGCAAATTTATAAATACTAAAATTATCATTACATAAGGCTATTTTTACGGATTTTATCGCTGTTTATCTAACTATTTAATTAGCCCAAAAATTTCACAAGCTTTACAGCAACCCTGGTCACGGGCGGACTGATTTTATTATCATAGCCAGAGAAACCGCGGGACTCTCATGCCCCGACTCTGACCTCGAGGGCAGCTGGCGCAAAATGGCCTCGGCGCTTACGTGAAAGATTGGCCTGGAAATCCTCTCCATGAGAGGATCATGACTGCAAACCCTTAAGGATATAATATCTGCTGCTGCTAAATTTTGACGATAATTGCCGCTTTTAAGTGCCCTTTAGGTTTCCTAAGATATGGACGGATATGTGCATATGATGCATAGTAATTTTCATGTTGAAAGCTCCGAAACTCTAGCTAAGGCACGCCCTACTGCCGTATAACTAATTGAAAAGAGTAAAAAAGGTTTTAAAAGTCAATGAAAACCAGAAACATGACCGCTTACTCGTTTTTAAAACCCGTCGATATTGATGGTATTTAGGTTTATTGTGTGGGTATATGGGGGTGGTATTGACGTCACAGAATTCAAATATACGACCCTCATCTATTGCTTCAGTGGGTTATAACAGATAATCATTTAGCGCGCGGGAGACAAATTTTCTTGTGCAGCTGTGACCCGCGATAAGACTTGCGGACTGTAAGAGATCGAATAGTCTTGATACTTTAACATTATGAATTACTTAAAAAGACATTGGCTATTGCCTATGGCGATCATGTCTATTCGACATGTCTATATATACTAATATTTTAAATCAGATGTCTATTTGATTGTTCGATCGCGCCAGTCTCTGGAACTACAATTTGGGACTTAAAATCTGTGTATGATAGCTACATTCTTGCGGAAGAATAGGGCTATGTAATACAGTGATGATTGACGCCAATAGCCGGAGATACACGGGTGGAACCGCGGGACACCGCTAGTAAATAATTAACGTAATAAAATTATTATCATTCGCACGTCGCTAAGCTAGTCACATACTTTTAGAAAGAGGCTTTGCCATGCTGCATTAGTCCCTAAGAGACCGATATCACCTTTACAGGGGGGACGTCCCACGCCACAAGACAACTCCACAAACTTTGGGACAGTGTAATCTGGAGAGGTTCCCATCCCCTCCCCTTAAGCAAAAATGGCCTCCTGCTTTTCTTCCTCTTTAGTCCCCTCTTCTTGTAAGAGGGGTACAAAGAGCAGCCCCCTTGGTTTAATTGACGTCACCCAGTACGTATGAGTTCACCCCAGGCTATTGAGCCCCACCGCCACGACAAGGCTCGACCCATGGTGGGGTTTGTTTGGCGCTTAAGACCTCCGGCTTGCGTTTGTTGGATTAACAAGTGGACTAATTATAGGAATGGCGAATAAAAATGCATCATTTGTACTTTACATTGATAATATAGACATGCCAATGACGATGAATGTGCTGGCTTGCTTTAAAAACAAAGGCACTATAGACAACGTTAATATATTTAACATTTTTATAAGTATAAGAAATTTTGTATACTTAAGATTTTTATTAGAGAAATAAATATAACACATAGATAGACATTCATGACCGGGATTTCGGATCGCTCCCACGACCTCTGGCATAACACGCAGACTAATCGCTACTGAAGCCTGAACTGAGCCAGCCTGTCGTCAATATCACTACGCTGTTGATAATTCAATACTTTTAAATAAAATCAATATTATATACGAAAGTATTAAAACTGTATAAGCGTTGTTTTTTAAATCTAACACCAGTTGTTTGGAAATTGAATGCTGTCTAGCGTTAAATAGCAGTTCACTCAAATAGTATACAAGGCAGTATAAAAGGGAGCCCAGGGAGCATCGGTTATTCAGTACAGAGGGATCCTCTAGGAGTTACAGTTATACCAGGACAAGTTATTTCACTATACACATACAGTGACTATGAATAACTGGCGTTTTCTACTGCTTGCAGTTCTTTGCATTTTTCAACCCATTTTTTCTGAAGAAAATCTATTTAATGACAGGGAACGGTGCTTCTTGCAACGTTCCGAATTTTCAAGGAGGGATACGAGGTTTCTCGAGCTTCAATCGTCCACACCAATACCGGAAACTCGTCAAGTGAAATCTGAGAATCGTAGAGAAACTAGAAATGCCGAAGGACACCGTGATATTGAAAATCATGGTTTCAGATATTCTATGAGAGTGTTGTCAAACCATGATGAAGGCATTGACAGAACTGTCCAAACGTCAAGTCTTGTACGAGGTTTTGAATACCGAGTAAGGCATTCTGGTGAAAGGATAAATCGAAACATTCAGCGTTCTGACGCTTATTCTTCCAGAAACGATAGAAGACAATCCAAAATACGGGACGTTCGACAGGAAAAAACAAATGTTGAAACTCGAATTAGGGATACAAGTCTAACTCTAAGTTTGGAAGACTATGCGCGTCTTAGTCCCTCGGAGAAATCCATTCGGGAGAACCGACGATCACTGGAAAGGGATGTAATCAGAACACGTGATCAATTATCAAGAGCTACTGAATCTCATTTGACACGCAACAGGCGAACTGATAATCGAAGGCAACTGGAAAGAGAATGGACTCGAGCATTACGTAACAATCTACGACTGCAACACAGTACGAGCGACGGTCTACAGAGGGAATTTATGGAAAGGGATGATTTAGACGGATCACGGAATTTTGGAAGGGAACTTAGGACAACAGCCAGATCTTACAATAGAGTTCGAAGCTTAGAAGAATTAGACAAACGCAGTAATAAACGAACACATCGTGAACGACAGAATCTGAGAAGCGAATCTGAAATTCGTTCACTTACATCTGTAATTAACGAACGTGAAGGCTCTCCTGGAAGTGATGGTCTACGGAGAAATAATATAAATGTACGACGAAGCTACAGCAACTATCGACCAAATAGTGGACGCAAATTACAAAATGGATTCCGAATGGAACTTGGGAATAGGGTTAGACGAGGTGATATTGAGATAAACACTAGGGCTATGAGGGATAGCCGAATTCGAGAAAACGAAGTAGATTCAGGAGATTTTATCGTCTGGGCCATTCGTGAAGAAAGAACAATATCAAGAAACAACAACCAAGACAGCGATAGGATTAATAGGCGTAGAGTAATTTATTGGAATTCTGTACGGTCACAAAGACAATTCGGTTCAGATCTTCGAAATAAATTAACACGACAATTTCAGATAAGGAGCAACCGAATCGACAATTTCAATAAAAATACAAACGATAGAAGAGCTCAGGGTACTCCAATGAAACAAGCTAACAGAATAGCAATAAATGAGATTGAAAGACGCCAATCGAACATTCTAAAGAGAGAAAGAAATTTTGAGAATTTTAGAATGGTTGAACATGATTATCGTCAGAAAGAAAACTTCGATAACAATCGACGACTCATTAACGAAGGAGAAACCAGAGAATACAAAGATCGTAATTCCAGACAAAATTTGGAGAGAGATAACGACCGAAGACTTCAAATGATTGAAAGCATCCCAGTTGATAGGATCCGAGAAAATGGGAACATCCGTGTTTTACGCGACAGTCGTTTTACGATCAAAAATCGAAAGGAAGACATGCGATCCTACAGAACCAATGATTTATTGAGTACATCTCGCAAATCCTTTGAAGGTGTTTTCGACGTCGGTTTAGATTTACAACATTTGCTATATGTTATTCAAGTAATTTATCTTTTTGGGCTCTTCATGACGTTACCACGGAGCGAAGACGCAGTTACAAAGCAAGGACGGTAAGTTAGAAAGTTAATAAATATTTAAATGCTTATAATATATGACTTAATGCGATGTCCAAAGATGTAGTATTTACTTTGGATTTTTTTCACCGTAGGTTCATTGTTATACCTGTCGTATGACGAATCTGAATTCGTTGAAGAAGTTGTCAGTTATGGTAACGTGTTTAATAATTGATGCAAAGTCAAGGAAAGAGGAAAACAATGTTTCGATGGTCTGAATGATGGAGTGGTCGGATTGTGAGTGTGAAGTTCGCAGTAACTTGTCTTCCAGTATTGACGAATTTATAAAAAAGAGCAGCCTGTTTAAATAATAAAATAAAATAAAAAACCGGCCATTAGTGTTTGTTGTTATAGTGGTAATAGAAATACATATTCTGTGATAAATACAAATCTCTGTGATAGTTATCACGGTTCATGGGATAATACAGCCTGGTGAAAGACATATAGGGTTCCGTTTTTAGCCCTTTGGATAGGTACCCAAAAGTGACGCTGGGATACCTGCAGTCGTATGTATTACAGACCTTACTTTTTTTTAAATAGATCAATCATGTGCGTTCACGAAAATCCACCAGATGGCGTCGTCAAATTAAAAAAGTCGAGCAAGAATTATTTTTTACCACTTTATCAGCTTTGGATACTTTTTTAAATGGTGATACTGTAAATTAGTTATCTTCAATAACTTGTTGATACTTAACATTTTGAGCACATAGAAAATGCGCAATTTTTGTGTGCTGTGATTTTAGGATATTTTAGTGCGGAGCCGCCATTCGAGTACCTTTATTTTCTGATTCTCTGATTATTGCCACTTCAGCTTTCTGATTCTCTGAGCTATGTTGGTTACCCTGGTTCTCATGCGGAAATCCGATTTTCAGACCATATCTTGCAGATAAATACCAAGCATAGCTCTTGCCATGGCACGTTGAGAGACCCTGAGCTTGTTTAAGACGCCTACAATTAGCGGCCTAGTCTCAGTTCCATGTCATCACTTGAGGCACTGTGGTACTTTGGACGAAAAGATCTTCTTAAGATTCCCGAAGGCTACCCATCCGAGTTGGACTGGCAGCCTTCTAGAAATACATTACTGCTCGTAAATATAACATGTACACACCAATCCGGATAGACAGTCGTATCCACTGGATGAACATTGAAGTCAATAAACATCCCCATATCCCCCCCCCCCTAAAATGGTCCACCGATTACTCATAAACCGCACGAAACGCTACAGCTCTGTCAGACATTGTATCAATCAGTGCCACCACCAAGCGTCATTACTGACAGCCTTAATTATGTATGTAAGTTTTGCTACTGAAATGTTTTCCCTTTTTGATACATAATCTATATGTTTGTTACATATATTTATTGAATATTCTTTTTTTGCCAGGATTGGTATATGGAGTACTTCTAAGCTGATGAAGGTGGATTAAACAAGAAAATGCAAAGAATCTATATGTTATACTATGTAGTTAAAGAATTGATGTAGTGTTATAATATATAAATGTCTATTTAATGTTTATTCAAAATAAAAAGCTTGTGGCATGTAAAATTTAATTTATTTAAACACATGTAATCTACAAAGTGTATGAACATTTTCAAAATTATTATTCTGTTCAGAAATCAAACTTACAGCAAAATTAAACTTACATCTAGTGTTTGTATGAAAAGTTTAAAGATCTATTGTATCATTCTTCTTTTTATGCTGACTCTCGTACCATGCTTTTGATATCATTTTTTTCATTTCATCATCTCCAGTTTCATACCTAAAAGTAAATGATAAGAATTATTAATAACAGTAGCTCTTGCCTAGTTATCTTTTAGCTCATAATGGGATTTAGAGATAGTAGATTCATGACTGGAACCATAATGAAAAACTAATTCTACATACATGCTGATCACTTCTGTTATACAGTCGGTCTAGTACATTACATTTATACATTCAGCCCAGATGAAATTAGTCCCCCTTTTTTAAGTGAAAACTTCTTTATCCTGAATCCGTTAGGACAGGGAAAAATATTACAAGCTTATGTCAGCAGCTCATGCAAGTATTATGTTGCATAGGAAAGTAGCTATCCTTTCCTGTGCTATGAGAGATATGCTACTTATAGCAAGCATAAGGCACTACAAGTTTGTCCTGCTAAATACAGCTCATTGTTACTTGTTATCAGTATTAAGTTTTCACTTTTTTTGGTGGTCTCTATTGAATCTAAAAATACTTTTTTAGGTTCTTTTGAGGCTTTTTAAATATTGAACAATGACCATGACTAAAACAATACTTACATATTTTTCATAAGGCCCATAATAGACTCCTGAGGATCTTTAGTATCCATGTTCTCATCAGTTTTAAATTTGTTGTTCTTTTGATCTTCAAATTTCTTTTCTATTTCAGTCATGTGAGACCACTTATTAAATTGTTGTGTTTTAGCCAAAAATACAACTACCATATCTAAAAAAACAAAATTATGTAAAAACTAGCTGACTAGTACCCATACTTGGTTGGGCAGTGATCAGTCTAAAATATAACTGTATTTACACATATTTTGTGTTGAATAAAGATACATAGAAAGCTATCATATCATCACAATATGTAACATTTTGTTAAAATTTTATTGTTTCGGATTTTAGCCCACACAAACATCATTGGTGTTTTTTTCAAGACCTTTGGTAAAAAAAGGTAAATTTATGAAAAAAATGTTACTTTTATGTGTTGGGTAAATCAAACTCTTAACGGTAGACCACTATTCATGTATCAAGCCCATAATGGTGGATAATCAGATTGTGTTTATCAAGGATGTTGTAACTGCCATTTCCCTAATGCAGTGTTTTACTCAGCTTTATTTATAAGCAAATTTATTAGGCTTTAAATTTTATTTACAGTTAATTAATAATCATTATTCAATTACCTGTTTTTTGCTTCCAATGACTTTCTTCAATGTTGATATTGTTCAGTAGTTTGTTGATAACTAACAGGTAGTCTTTACCATCCAAGTCCTCAACATGAAGCTCCATAGATCTTTCAGTGAGTTTACAATATACTTGATCTTTAGGTACATCCTGGACATTCTTAAGGGTAACAAATATTTTCACATATTTGTCAGATTGATCCCATCCTGCAAATACATTTAAGAATTTAACTTTATTAGTATTCTATAGAATTGAAACTTATGGTTATGATGAATAAAATTTACAAATATCAGAAATTAAGAAAATAACATAATTATAATTTGCAACTTACAATAAACTATGCTGATGATGTAGAGTAATTCTAAATTTGTTAAAAATTTATGAACTGGTCTGCGTGGATATACAAATGCACTTTCCTCCTTCCACCAATGGACCACTGAAGTGAGCAAGAGGTACCTCTCAAGTCATGACATCGCAATACTGTTGCATATATAATACATAGTAAAATCTGAAGGAACATCCTATAAAATGTACTTTGTCTTCTGGACGATTAATTAATGTAGTTTTGCAAAATCTATTCAGGTTTAAACATCAAAATAATATTTACCATATCCATTTAGTTTTATTTGATATCTCTTTTTTGATTGGGGTGTAGATGAACTGGGAGCAGGAGAAACATCAGCAGCGTTAGTTTTAAGGCTATCCTTAAGTGAGATCCATTCTGTTTCTAATTTTCTGATCTCTAGTGACAAGAAATCTTGAACCTTCTTACGTTTTGCAATTTTAAGCAATTCATTCAGCTCATCTATATCTTTACGCAACTGCAGAAAAAAACTCATTTAATATTTATTTATTACTTAGAATTGATTTAAAATCAATTACACATAGTTCTAAGGCAAGAATACTATACCTCGACTATCCTTGCTTCCGACATTTCAGATTTTTAATGGGATATTTGTATAAATCAGCGAATAAACACAGCACCGGTAATAAATTTATAGATAGATATTAAAATAAACAGAATATTATATACTATTTTATTTTCTATTTTATCCAATTTTGCTCTCAATTTCGATCGCTTGAATTGCTAGTAACTGAATGAGTTATATTTTATGATGCTTATAAAATTTGACGTTGACAGAGAGGAGCACACGGAATTCTAGAAACTTCAAAGTCAACAGCGGGCACCAGCGAGATATGAAGATTGGAAACCAGGAGCGCAATCTCGATGAATAGAAAGTATACCCTTAAAAAGCCATCGCGGCAGTTTGGTCATTTTAGCGCCTTTTTTTCTCTTTTGTAACCCTCATTTCTTAAGTGTTGCTTATTTTGGTCTATAAAGTGTAATCTTAATGCGGCAATACTTGATGAAATTATCACATTTTCGTCCTTACAACAAGTTAGTTTTAAGCTCTATCCGGCCATCTTCTTAGTTAGTGTTGCATTGCAGCTGAACCCAGCCGTCCAGGCCAGGCTGTGAATAGTTTATTGGGTGGTAGGAGTTACTGAAGCAAACATAAAATATGCACAATTCTTGAGGTCTCAAGAAGATGTTTCATATTTGAACGGACACTTGGTCTGCCCAATGTACACTTTATGAGTTTTTAATAAAACATTTGTCTTGGACAACACATTTTCAAATACAATAGCAATAATCGTTGTATCATACAAAAGTAAGTAGAAAACAAACGAAAAAAGTTATTCGAGGCCATACAAAACGTGAACTGTAATTATTCATACAGTACTCGTACAAAACTGACGCTTACTATGGCAATATCCAAATTATTATACAATTCAACGGATACAAATAAGTTCATATTTTTAGTGTGATAGCCGCATTTTTTTAATGTTAGATTGGCGTATATTAAATCCCTTAACAATTTTTTTTTACTGAAGGACTTTGCAATTGTACTATATAATAACTTGTGCTTTAGGGTGTTGTGTGCTACCCCATTGTCGGCGAATTTCCGGAAGGAACCGTTATTACAATAAAACTTGTCCATATGTCGTAATCACTGTCGTCGTCGTTTAAGAACAAGGTAGTTTTGTACTGTGGCCGCCGACGATCAGCCGGATTGTCAGTGAGACGTATAGCGGGTCACGTTTAGCCACATTGAATTGAATGAAATCAGACCGCGCGTATTGAGTGTAAATAACAAGAAAAGCAGACTACGAAGGTTTAATCTTCAAACCTAACCGGACATATATTTTTTATTTCTCTATATTCGACTCTACTGTTGTCGTTGTCGTCAAAAAGTTGGACAATTATATACTTTATTTAAATGAGGCTAGCTTTATCGAATAACGTATAGCGCTGAAGGCTATCTTGCGGGATTTCTCTCATTTGGTATCATTCATTAGTTGTACCACAAAACAAAATGGCCAGCCGTCATGATATATGGCGATTTAGACAATCCAACTGCGACAAATACACACTTACTAAAATTATAAAAAATCAAGTTATTAAATCTGTTGTGTGTACAGGTACTCTTTCTCACGGGCTAATAAAATAAAACTAAGCCAGTATTACAACTTTATTATTAAGTAACATACATAAAATGTACATCACATCTGGAATAAGATAAAATGCAATGATTAATGTTGGTAAAATACAATTATTATATGCGAAATGATAACTATATGTCCTCACTTATTTATCGAACGGGTTCGGTTCCGACATGATGCGCTTTTTAAAAATGAGTGCTTTCAACGTTAAGAGGAAATCTGTATAACCTACAAGATATCCCATCAAAGTGTTTAGTCTAAGAGACTAACCTAGGTCAAAACTGAATATGCTAGCCAATAAAGATAACAAGATTGTTTACTATATATAATAATATATATATAATCTTTGTTTGATTTACGTGACAGAAATATAGAATCGTGGGATATGTAACTTACATATGTCAAATTTGATATTATAGGGCGGAAAACTAGCAATCGCAGACTTTTAACTACTACCGATGCCAATGAATAATAGCATTATCACTGTACCAATGCGTTGCCCTCCTTTCTTCCTCTCACGGCATTAGCACCTAACATACAATGCCCCTCTTACTACTAACTATTTCCAAGGGGAAAACAAGCAGTTACCTATCGCCGCTCGTAGATATACGCAGAACCCGAAGTTGTGCAGAATTACCGGCAAAGACCTATCTACAATTTTACCAATCTAAGAAAAAAGGCTTAGTTAAGCTTGTTAGATATATATCCAATCAACCAATAGAAACGGAGCACAAGTTTTGGACTTGTCGCTTCTACAGCCTAACTTCAGGTTCGAAAAAAAAAAGTTTAGACTAGCCAAACATGTAAAAGAAACTTCCTAGCTTTAATAAGATTTTTCTATACTGTAGACATACCTACTTAATTAAAGTCAAACCAGTTTCAGTTTCTAATACTTCGATTTTTTTGTTTGAAAACGATTTAACCTAAAACCAATCTACCAATTTTCATTTATATTTGCCATGCATATTAGTATGTCGATGCCGATTATCAAAATGGGGAATGTGGCGACGTTCTAGATTACTTCCTGATCATCATTCAGTGCTGATGCACCGGCTGAGAGCCAAATGACTACTATTATATTAATATAAATATTGCTACTAAACTATAGCTGTAAGACAGCGGGACATACCATCTTGTAGTTTTAAGCAAATGTGAATACTTTAATTTAATGACTCTGAAGCTTCTTTAGTCTTGTGGGTTTTAGGAAGAGAACTTGTATGTATTTTGTTTTGTTATGGGTTTCCGATGATTCTTGGCGATGAAGATGTTCTGAAATATGCTGGGGATACTTACAGTCCAAAACAGAACACGTTCCAACATATTTTAGAATTTTTGTCTATTTCTTTGATAGTGACATAGATTATGTGAAAATGGATGAACAGGTTTTTATGCAAACTTTTCAAATCTGTCGAGATTCGCGGCCAAGTTGTAGAATAAAAATATTCCTTGGGATAGAGTTGAGTGAAACCGCAGGGCAAGTCTAGTGCTATAATAAAATGAAGGACAAGGTGTGCGGGTTCAGTTCTTGCGGTGCGCGCGGTTGCGTCGCATGTTGGTGTGGCACTGCGGGCAGTACCACTTGCCCTTGGGCGGGGCCGTGATGCCCACGCACGGGTAGTGGAACCACTCGTACGGACACTGGAACAAATAATAATTTATTTTAAACATGCACTACATTTTAAAATTAATTTCTTGGTTACTTAGATTTACTGATTACCCCACGCAGCTCATTATAAATGAAATTTTGTAAGAGGTAGTGCCATGCTGCATTGCAACGGAATTGGCTCGGCACGACCGGGGTGGTGCCAATCGCTCATATAAATAACTGGATAACGCCGTAAAGTGACGTCTACGGTGTCGCGTTTCGTGCGGTTTGCGAGTAGCCGGTGGCCCATTGTGGGGAGGGGTAAACAGGGCAACGCATTTGCATAGCAATTATGCTGATGTTCATGGACTTCAGTAGTCGTAGAAAGGCTCCGATTACTCGTTTGTCACACTATACTACACAAAATAATATTTATCCACTGTTGTCATAAAACACTTGGTTACTATTTTAGTTTAAAGTTTTGTGAAAGGTACCAGTTTGCAACTTTTTACGTAGCTTCTATTTTGTGACAACAAATATCGTCATATTGATATCCGCAACACTAAGTTGGCGTGGCAAATGTAGCAGAGTGTAATGCGACGTGGGTCCAACAGACATTGAAGGCGACGGTGAAGTAGCAGAAGTGCCTCACATCCTGGTTGTCGCAGGCCACCATGTCGCCGTAGGACACCTGGTTGCAGATGCAGTAGCGCGGCTCGTTGGGGTCGTACGTCCACTCCTCCTCTACCACCTCCTCCATGGGCGCCGCGGTCACCACGCCGAGACCGCTGCAATAGTCACACAGTTACAAATTAAGTTATTCGGGCAGGGAAATATGGCTGATGAGTTGCAATTTCACATGTAATGTGTCCTTGTGGTTCTCGGTTCTTCCAGCTTTCTAAGCTCATTGCGGATATAATTTAATACACTCCGTAGCCTAGCTCGGCACGTTTGGAGGCAGTAGGAGGTAAGAGTCGGGAAATCATCATGAGATGAACGGATGAACCAATAGGGCTGCGAGGCAATTCTGGTTGCTACTTTAACTAGGTTACTAGGCGTTGGACCTACTGGATTGTTACCTATGCCCTAGGTATTCGCAGGTGAAAGGTATCTTAAGTCTACGGGTAAAATTAGCCGGAAATTTTTTATTAATTAGGTGTGCAACAGTGGGGCACAGAGTTATACACTGCTGAGCCACGTGGCTTCAGGCACGACAATATTTTTAATTTTTTTTTGGATAAAACATTTTTATGCTATTGTAGATCTATTCTCTCTATCCAGATCTGTGCAAAGGAGCGTTTCATTTAGGACTACATGTTGTACGCCACTCAAAAGTTGTCCAAATTGTGTCTAAATATAATAACACATTTTTATTTTCATTTGTTGAGTTGAACACAAATTCGTTATGTATAGTTTGTATTTAAATTGAAAGATAGATGTAATTGATGTTTACTAAAATAATAAACATCCCTGTCAACTGCTAGGTGCAGTTCGAACGTGCCAAGGGACCATAAAAAAATTTATGTCTTCTTTATCAAAATCCGTTTAGTATTTTTGCGTGAAAGAATAACACCCACACAAGGTAACTTTTACACTTATAACATTAGTAGAGCAGTAGCTACCTCTACTGTATAAAATAAATATACTCACAGCGCAGGAGAGGCGGAGCGGCTGGCGGCCTGCGGCGCCGAGGACGCGCTCGCGCTCGAGCTGTACGTACTCTTCCTGCGGGCACAGACACGCCTTATTATATAGAACCTAGCATCACTCCGCGGTTTTACCGACGTAAATACATACCACATAAATCCCGTCCTAGTCCTATTATTCGTAGCGTAACGGTATATGCCTGTAGCCTTCATCGATAAATGGATTGTTCAACACAAAAATATTTTTTCTACTCCAGTCGTTGCTGAGATCAGCACGTTCAAACAAACAATGAAACGAACAGACAGACTCTTCGGTTTTATATTATTAGTATAGAAGTATAGATATATTCATTGCTTCTGTCAACCGACAGCTAGGGATTGGAAAGTCTATAGACCCATGTGTGACCGTATAATTATGCGCCTCAGACTATGACCACTATTTAGTAATAGGCCGTTTTAGAATAGTAATTGGCATCTATATACATATAAAAAATTACTTATATTGCATTCAGGGCAACCAATCGCAGCCTTTTGTACTACTACACAGTGTGTTGTCCTCCGTCAGCCCTCCTCCCAATTATTAACCGGACTCTCGCAAAGAGAACGAAACGCAACAGCACAGTGATAGGTAACTGTAACCGCCCTAATAACAGTTAGCTATTTCAGCACAGTTTTAATGTTGCTAACTAATTTTGCGCTTTACTAGTCCTGCTATCTCCAACCACAAAACACAGTATCGGATTAAGGTAGTGCGGGGCCTGAAGTAAGTGCTATACAGAGTCCCTTAATGTTGTGTCATTTGAAAGTATTAAGGACACGTAGCACTTCTCCCACTATGCAGAGGCTCGTAGAAATTCCCTTACGTAGTCCGGCACACACATCAAGGGCTACAGTTCAAGTTCAAAACAAAAGGCTCAAAGTTCAACAACAAATCCAGTTGTGACACTAAATAGCCTATGCTACGATCTGACAGAAATCAGGCGCAGGACCAACGGCTTAACGTCTTCTAAGAGGCAACACCAACTTCCAGACTTCGGACTGTTGTTAGATTTTTTTTAAATTTTAAAAATCCTAACACACGTTGGTGGGACCAAATTCGAACCCGGGACCTATATAGATCATACATATTACTTTACAAACTACTCTTATTCTTAATCACTATACATTATCAAAGCCACTGGAGCCAGCAAGACGAACTTACTTCTGCTTAGTGTGGCGCTTGTTGGAGGACGCAGAGGCGTGGCCGTGCGCGGTGGTGTGGTGGGCGTGCGCGTTCTGGCTGTGACTGACGCTGCTGCCACCTGCTGACATACACAGTCATTCACTTCGTTTATTTTAATATATAATAACTACCAACTTCTTTATTAATGTATATTATATCTATTTATTTGTTTCTCCTTATATTACACTCTACATTTAACACGAACTGGAGCCCGCGACTTCGTTCACATACTTCAATGGTTAAAAAAATATCTAAATCTTTCCCTGAAGATTCCAGTTTTCAAAGTAAACCCTATATGTTGTCCAGGCTTATTAGCTACAGAAGAAACCCGTCCATGAGTTAGGAGGGATTACACTTTTTTCTTAAATAAATAAATAAAAGCTTTATTTGTAAAAAAACACACTTCGACCAAGACATTAAAATATAAGGAAGTGTGAAGTAAAAACATTAGAACGGAAAACCATAAAAACATAGTACAGTTGGTAACAGTGTCTTCCACAAAATGGTGTGACCTCAGATATGGCCAGAACCTGATGAGTAAACAATGATTTTCAGGGCCACCATTAATCAACAGTGACGACATGACCTACATACGAAGCGCAGACTATATTCGTAAATTATTTAGATAATCAAACTAAGTAAATATAAGTGAATAAAAAATTATGTTTATAAATACATACATACTTCTATATTATTACTATCCATTATATTTTTATTGTTATATGAATCGAGACATCGAGTTTGCGTATTATACGTTAGTTGCGCCTATGTTGTTACTTACATCGAGTTATAGACTCATAAGAATTTTTTTATACTGCTTTTTGAAGTTTTGTTTGTTGTATAGTTTCCGTCAGGGTGGTGGCAGATCGTTCCAAAACTTAGTTGCGGTGTACTTGATACTACCGCGAAATGCGGCTGTTCGGTGTGTGGCCGTATTTCACTACACCAAACACCTTTCGACGACTCTCCATTTTAAATATGGACACTTGTTTCAGGAGTGGAGTTACGTGATCTCGGCATGCTATATAAAGGCAGTAGCGCGCAGGCGTTTTGAACCCGCTGTAAGGACTTTTTGGTTCGTCTTAATAGCCTTGGGCCCATTACGACATCCATAAAACTAAACTTGGATAGTACGAGCGATTCGCATACCATTATGCGAAGATTTCCCCTAAGGGAGACTAATACGGTACAAAACCTTAAGCCTATAGGAGCAGGCGCGTATTATATTCGACACGTGTGATAAAAACGCAAATTTTCGTCTAGTATCAGTCAGAGGTTCCGTATTTCGCTCACCCTCTCTATCCTACTACCACTGATTGCAATTATAGGTGCTCTGTTTTTAACAAGTTGTACGCGATGACGGCTACCAAAGATTATGTACTTTGTTCTGCACGGGTTCAAAACCAATGCGTTCGTTTTCGACCAATTGAAAATGCTATTCAAATAACTGTTGATTAACGACAATGATTCTTTCGAATCATTTCGCCTGAAAGATAGATATATTTGTATATCATCAGCGTATATATGGTACCTATAATTCTTAATGCTTTTGATTATGTCCCCCGAGTACAGGTGAAACGATATAGGATCTAGTATCAAACCTTGAGGGACTCCACACTCAAGGGGGACTGCGCTGTGTGAAAACACGTTTTGCTCCCCATTTCTGACTTCCACGATTTGGTGCCTATTCTGTAAATAGCTTGCGAACCATAAGCCAGCGGCATCTTCCAATCCATAAAATCGCAGCTTAGATTAAAGGTAAGTTAGTATTTAAAGCACCAAACGTCCGGGAAAATTTTTGCAGAACCATTATTGTTACGTATGTATGATCTTGCGCTTGTAGTAAATCCTCAAGCACACTTACGAGCGCGGTAGCGATACTGTGTTGTCTCCTGAAACCAGACCGAGGTGTACATATATAGAATTATGTTCCAAGTAACTAACTGCTTATCTATTATTTTTTCAAGGAAACACAGAGTAACATACTTATAGGACGTAGGTATCGGAAGTTCTGCCGATTGCCATTCGCTTGGAACGGAAAGTGACGCCTATCCACATGTGCTCCACGCAGTCGGCAACAGGGTGTGTAAGTACTCGAGTGGTCATAACGCATCTGATATAGAATCCTACTCTACCCTCCCGAGAGCATAGCCCTCGAGGACGGGGAACGTGGCGTAGCCGGTATCCAGATATAGTGAGATCAGTTCTCATGCAAGAACGTCTATGTCGTGCTTCAGCAATGCTGCCACAAACTCCCCGTGAACATTAACCAAAGAACGAGGGTTAATTAAACCAACTTTGATTTTTTTGCTGACATTACATAGTAAAGTATGGTACACTATTAAAAAATAAAGTATAATGTCATAAATGTAATACTTGTAATCGTACCTTATAATGCATGCCAGTGATGAGTAAACCAATTTAATAAACATCATAAAATTGTAGACAATAAATACTAAACAATAATATAATTTGTGATATTAGAAAAAATAAAAAAGTACATTAATAAAATCGAATAAACTAAGTTCCACTTGAAATTTAACGTTACTCTTGGGAAACACTGTCGCCACCATCGCATCCCGCTAGAGATGCAATTAATGTAAATACAGAGAAATAATTACTTCACTATATAATAATGGGTAACATGATAAAGACAAATGAAAACGATCAAATATAAAAAATGGGGGACAAACAATTTAAATACAAAAAACCTTATCCATATCGTTCATTGACTTAATTCTATATTATACATTATGCACGTCAGTATCACGGTGCGCGAATACACGGCAACCGCGAGTCTAGACGTACTGCCAGCCCGTCTCCTCCGCCCTAGTGCGAGCGGCATAAAACAACTGTCGGTTGGCTCGAGTTCGTCGCTCGTTGAGAGAAAAAGGCCGGGTTACCGGGTCTAAGTCGAAGCCGGCGGTATCCGCCCCCCGCCTCACCCCTGCAGCTCGCAGCAGGTCGTCCCGCGCGCCCCACCCGCGTCCGAGGCACGCGGATGGGGCGCGCCGGCGGCTGCTCGGAGGTATCAAGCGCGCGCGCGCGCATCGCCGAGCTGCACGACGCACGCTCACTACATCGCGCACGTCGACCGGTACACCTAACTTATTTGTAATTAGGGTGAGAACATGCGACAAAATTTCGCCTCTGATATGCTGGTGATTACGACGTCGTTGGAAAGAAGCTCTTAGTCCCTGTCATTGAGATCTGCCCTCACTTCACATGACTTCTCTTTTATCTCTAGCCGAGACAGCCGCTCGTCGAAGTCGTCCATTAGACTGTTAAAATCGGATAGGGTCGATCTTTTTGCGCTTACGTCCTGTCTAAATGATGGCATCTCTCTAGTACACGCGGACAGCTCGGTGCGGAGTAGGTCGATGGCCTTCATCATTGCGTCGACGCTACTTGTGTTGTTTGCGTCCACAAAAGTGTCCATAGTGACGTCCCAAGTTCGAGCACATCAATTTAGACCACTGTACATCCGCGGTGAAACACAAGACTGCATTTTTACATTTGGTTCCATCAGCTGCAGAGGTGAATTTGCCACAGCCATTGCACTTGCTAGCAATACTGTATATTTTTTTAGAAATGAAATTTAAGGTCAAGTAGAGTTGCGTTATTAAAAAAATTGTGTGAACCTTTAGTTAATAAGATATTGTCCTTCTAATTTACTTTATTTCGTATAAGGTATTCATCCAATAAAAGTACATTAACTGTTGTAAACTCACAAACTAGCAGGACGCGCGCAAAGTACAGTATAACGGCAAAATATCACACTCCACTGATCGTCAAAGTACATCGAGGATTTCATAAAAAATATTATAAACGTCATTTTTAGTATTCTCGAGCCTTGTGCCGTCGATAGACATTCAGTCTATTTACAATATCAGTAATAGTAATTACAACTTCAATCACAAAGGAGTTTACAGAGAGCGTAACTTTCGACTACCGCTAAGAACGAAAAAAAGAAACTTCTTCAATTTTTTCTCTGCTACAGTTTCTGTATCGCCCTATTGTCATTATTTTTTAATTATTTTAATATATAGATACACTTTCCTTACTGTTTTATTACAATGCTAGATTACAACAAATAATTATTTTCCCTTTGTTTGTAACGTAAGGAGCTGCTGCGTCCGATACTAGTTCTATTCTTTTCTCTTTTTAGTAAGAGGAGTGTCATGCTATATTGCAGCCAAATAATGTCAGCACGAACGAGGAAGGTACCAATCGCTCACAAAATAACGAAATACAGTAACTTAGCGGATATTTATGGACGTCGGTAGCCATCAAGGCCCTGGTTTGCTCTCTTATACTATATAAATTACCGTGGTCGTGCGCGGGATGCAGCGCTTGGTGCGCGAGCTCGCCGCTCGCCACAGCCTCGTACGACGCCTTCAGCGTCACCGTGCGCCGCCCCTGCTGCATCTGTGGTCACGACGTTCATTAATACAGCATAACATCGCCCGCGTATACTCTCTAATATAGAAATAAAACATTTATTTTGAGAATCAGCTGATATGACAATAAACTTCTTTTCTCTCTACTTGTATCTTAATGACACGATTGTTGAGAAATTAGGTGCCGCACTTTGAATGCGGATTGTTAATAGAAATTTCGACATTCCAACAAGCTTCGGTCATGCATGCTCATCATGACGGGGCAGTCGTGTGGGCTAATACTGGTAATGTACCTGCTGCGTGACGGCTATAGCTTGGCTTGCGGCTGCGGCGATGGCGCTGCCAGCATGTCCCAGCGAGTACGAGTCGCGGCCCAGCGCAGCCTGAAAACATATCCATAAGTTTTGTTGACTATCGTTAATTGTAATTAAGAAAAAATAAAAGAATTGTATTGATCACAATTAAATAATAAAAGTTTATGAAAAAAAAAAACTTATTTAGTCACTCACTCAGCACTTGTCTGTCTCACAACTAAACTGAAACTTGTACTGAAATAATGAGATGATGCTGGTTTGATGTTGATAAAACATTAAAGTCTTTTAAGAGAGGCATGAGAGTTGAGCCTCTTTAGATTCCCAGCTTGTGGTTGGTGTCCTGCCTGCCGGTCGAATGTCAATGTTTGTAGGCATACACATATAGACTGATAAGTCATAGATGCACAACGTGCTGAACATAATAAAAACCAAACTTACAATCATGAAAACATGTAAGTTACATATAAGAATTTAGAAGGACCACTTATATGGCGGAACCTATTTTAAATGATACAAAATAATAAGTTTCAATTAACCTGTATAGCGGAGTCTGTCCGAGACATATTGCCGTTGCTGGTGTGTGCTCTTGACTCCCTCGGAGCCCAGCTGTCACGCCGCTTCTCAGCACGCACCCGGTATCTAATAGCATCACATCACATTTAAACAGCTAACTGTGTCATTGATAGTACAAAAAATGTTCTCAATAAAATAAGCAGATGTGTCACCATCTTTCACTGCATCATCATGATGGGACACTTAGTCTTAGAATTTCCTTTGTCCTTTTTGAGGAGACAGCATAGCTGTTACTTTATGCTGGTCTTTGTATAAGAGAGAGACATCCCTGGTCGTGCGGACCCATTTCAACTATAATGCAACAATAACAGTAACTGTTACAAATTCAATTTATGGGGCGTTTCTGTCCTGCTATTATTGCCCGTTGCATGTTTGCTTATACCTATAAATAGACTAAATCTTGTTAGCTTTATAAATTAAATATATATTAGAAAAAAACGCCGCTCTTACTACTCTTAATGTGAAGTGTTACAAGATTGTGATCCACAATCATATAATATTAGTATTATCAATATTTTCCACTAGCCATGGTAATCAATCTATTCTTATAATGAGACAAGTCCCCAAAAGCTCTCTCTATGTATGTGATTTTCATGAGGTTTTCACCTTTGAATAGAGTGATTCCTGAAGAAGGTTTTAGTGTATAATTTGGTGGTGTAGGTGTTATTCACAGGCCATGGATTATGTCATTTTTCACTTAGTTATCTCTGCATATCCTATAAGCAATAAAGTTTCTAGCTTATAAAGATGTGTATGTGTACATAGCTAATTACCTATTCTCCTTGTAAGGGCTGTTGCTGCTGGTACTTGTATGGTTAGTATTAGTGTCCAAGTCCAAAGATCGCTTCTCTAGTAATTCTGTTATACCTTTATTGTCCGCCTCAAGTTCACATTTAAATTTATGCAGCTCTGTGTCTATAAGCATAATATTTCAAAATAGTATTGAGGTAACCTGTGATTCATAATTTGGGATGTTAACAATGATTACATATACTACTACTTAATAATTTCAAATAAAATGATCTGTACATTTTCTCTTTTGCTAATCGCAATTTAAAAATTACCTTTGTATACTGTACAAAATTAAACATGCCTAATTTGTTACATTATCACTATAGTGTATATTATAATTATCCACATTGCACATAAATATATTATAACAAAGTTACCTAATCTTCGGAGGTATCTATCAACCAAGTCATACATTTGATTTGCTAAAGTTACTTTTTCATCTGCTTCTTCAAGGGTCTTGTTGTATCCTCTTTTTATGTCTGTGAATTCAGTATTTGCATGATCTGTATTTATTTCATTACGTCGACATTCACCGAATAGTGTGCGAACTCTCTTATCTAGGGTATCCATATTGTCTAAAACATTATTTGTAATTTCAAAATATCTAATTGTCATTGAAATATTAATAAATAATAACATAAATATAAATGCTTACTCTGAACAGATAGATCCATTTCTCTCATTTCTGTAAACCTGTCTCTCAGTTCTTGAGGTAGATGTTCAATCACTGTTAAAATTCAATTAAAAATGTTAAATTTAAATACCTAAATAATCAAATTTTAAGATAGATAATTTCTGCAATAATTGTATCAGTATTCTTAAGTATGGGAAAAACTTTTACTATGTAAACAATTACTAAAAAATATTCCGTGTTTCAGACACCTTTAAATTTTTAAATATTTGCGCCAAATTCAAAGCAGCTATTAATTATTACATGACCTACCAACCGTAATGGCGTCTATTTGACAAAGGACAAGCTAAGCTTCCACTTACTTTCTAAATAATCTTCAAGGTACAGCATTTTGGTAAGTTAATATTCATGCACTTTAACAGCAAAATTTAAAACTACTTCTTGTAATGTTTTAATACTAAAATCGTGTTAATGTTAATTAAACTTCACTTTTTTCCGTGCCACTGTAGTTGACAGCGCTATACGTAGTTGCGTACTTCTGTAGTGATGTTTCTATTTACTAGTTGCTAATGAATAATAATATACTATTATTTATGTTACATTAATTATTGTTAATTATAATATTTCTACGTTTGTTAAATTTACAATTCTAATAATAAGTATCTAACCTATTATAGTTAACACGCGATGAAATGAAAGTGACGCTTAGTTTTCAATAACAATAAAAATAATAACAATATTAATAAAAGTATATTATTTAATGCTATGTTTAAGGCGATATGTGCACTTTACTGTAATTATACACTTGTACTATTCACTTTATCATATCTGCATTCAATGATTCGCAATCTTAAAATGATAATAATTCAAGAAATGTTATGTTCATCATAATTTATATGATTATGTTCATGGAATATAATATAATATACTAAAATTGATTTATTCGGTGACAAACTAATATCACATAACTAGAATTGAATAAATAGAATTCCTTGTGCGCGTCAATAACTATTATCTTGTTAGTTTAATTTTTTTTTATAATATTTTATCGATATATTGTACGATATAATACTGTACAACTCTAATGGTCTTTAGCGGTAACATCTCTAGGTTGGTAGTACAGTAAGCTTTCCATTCCATCTTTAACTTTTTAGTAATGGCAATTATCATTTATTCCTTCCTTTTTAAAAAATATTATGTAGTTTAATAATAATATTTAGTTATAATTAATTTTAATTTATTACGACAAAAAAAAATTTAATGTGAATAATCCTTTTCAAAACATATATAGAAAACGAGAAAGAGCTGAGAAAGTATATTCATATTTCGGCATATCAGGACAAGGGACCCTATAAATTTAATTCAGACTTGTTTTACTCCTTGATGACTATAACATAGTACAGTAGTAGTAGTAGTAAGTGTTAACACATAAGTGTTAAACTTTGTTGTATTACGGATCGTTACGACCAAAGAGCTTGATTTTTCTGATATACTATAATTCTATTGGTTAGGCGACGTTCGGAAAAAATCGCAACTGTGTACTAACGAGTAAAAAGTAGCACCGGCACTATAGGAGGGCAGTTCTCATAGTATCGTCTTGAAGTAACTGCTATGCTATTGCGGTTTCCAAGTAGCCGGTTTTCAATTGTTAAGGTTTCAAATTGTTATGCAAATGTTGGACAGAACATTTACATAACAATTATATGTATGTCTGTGGCCGTTAATAGTCATCAAAACTAAAAAGGCTCTGGTTGCTTGTTTATCCTTCAACTATAAAAAATAAGTTATATGGTACCATTATATTCCGTATCTACTTATTATGTTTTAGTTACCGAACGTGAAATTTGTTCCAGTGATATAATGATCCGCAGACCATTAACCGAAATAACATTAAAACTTGATGACCTGCAAGAATATGAAGCTTATAGACGGGATCAAGCAAATAATTCATCAACAGCAATCGAAATGGAAGACACTCCGAAAAACCTAGGAGGGGGAACCAAAGCGACTGACGAGATAAACAGTCGGATTGGCTACGCACCTAAAAAGAAACCCAGCGGACCCAGCACCGTTTAAAGATTTAAAACTGCATGTAGTGGTATTCCATTTATTTCCATAAGTTTAACAATAAATTTTATTAAACAATAATTACATACATTATTAAAAAACATTTTATTTTTTTAGTCTGTGGTAGAATATATTAATGTCTAGTAGAATAACTGAAGTTCACCGTGCAATATAAAGGATTCAGAATAATCACAGTAGGTCTGAAGTAGACATTGAAGATAGAAACTACTTAATTTATAACTAAACTTTTTATTACGTCTATGGAGTATTCAGCTATCGTTAAATCATAACATTCAAGCTACAGTAGCGTTATAATGGCCTATTTATAAAAAAAGTATTGCCTTCTATTAAGAAACGGAGAATGATTTATTTAGATTTAGGTATGGAGGCTAGAGACCAGGAGCGTTCGATTCTGGGAATCGTCTATCTAATGAAAAATAACTATTAATAAAAAAAAATAGTCGGCGTCACTTCATTGGCCCATTCTACTCATCTTGCGACTAGCGCCACTCTGGGGAGAATTGGACCTGTAATTTAAGACATAAAATGAATGTTTACTTATGCGTTATGTGTCCCTTAACTACGTTACA
This sequence comes from Eumaeus atala, assembly GCA_017140195.1. Taxonomy (NCBI): domain Eukaryota; kingdom Metazoa; phylum Arthropoda; class Insecta; order Lepidoptera; family Lycaenidae; genus Eumaeus; species Eumaeus atala. Next base: position 475,330 of record JAFELO010001444.1, read on the forward strand.
TTTTTAAATAGGGCTACCTATTACCTAGGTACATACGGTATTTTTCTGTTATTCTTTTTTATATTCAAACTAAGTACCCATTACCAACCTATCCGGGCGATCAGCATATTAATTATAAAAAAATATGACGTAATAGGTAGTTAAAGTATACGTTGACGTAATAGTAATACGTACAGGTACTTGACAATAATTATTATTGTTAACGTGCATTAGTCATTATACATTTGTTTAACTTTTACTGGATTCGGACTTTGGACAATATTTTGCTTGAATAATTTCTTCGCTTTGGACTGGCGACGTTTCCATAGGCGACAGCAGAGCCTGCAATTAATATATATTTTAGCTAATTATTTTTAGCAATAATTACATAGTACCCACCTGGATATACCACCTGAACTATAACTTTGAAGTTGGTGACGTATTTTACTTGCCTATTATGATGATATATTAGTTTTTCATTGCCTGAAATCTCGAAAAAAAACGAGGTTTTCTAGACAAGAAACATAGCTATATTTATCCCCGAAACCTTCTTCGTTGGACCCGTTTCCGAGATTCAGATTATATAGGTGTATTACTTATACTTATCTCCGGCCACGGTGTTTGTTCCTTGTGGTCGAACTCCTTAAACGGCCGAACATTTCATGACGTTACTGTGTAACATTTGGTAAGGCGAAAATCTATTTCCAGTGTACGGTTTTATTAGTATGGATGAAACTGCGAATTACTGATACATAACTTGCACCTACCTGAGTGTTAAAAAGTAGATAATTTCCGCAACACTGAGGATAGAAAATCCCATGAAAAGTCCAAGTAGACCACCGCAGTTGGCGAGGAAGTCTGTTTGACCGTACAGTTCTGAACGCTTCGAGGTTATAAACTGTGCTTCTTTGAAGAAAACCATGACACGAGCGTATAATAAGCTGAAATACATTTATTTTTAGTAAGTATAAAGTGTACTATATCTACTATAACTACAACTATACACTTTTTTATAACTATAAGCTACTACCGAGCCCATAGATCCGCGTATTTTTCGTACAGGTGCGGCACCCTCCTTTCCTCCTTCCCTCCAATGGACCACCGGCTACACACATATGTATCACTTTATCATGGCGGCATCGTGTGTATGTGAGAGGTAACTTCCTGGTTGCGTCGGCAGCAATGTAGATTGGCACTAACTCTTACGAACCAAGTAGCGATAGATATTACAGGAAGAGCTAAACAGAAGAGTAGGTATAAACAAAATAGTTAGTAGTACCTAGTAGGTATTTAAATAGTATTTTGGACAGGACACAAAATCCTGCGATCTGCATTGTAAAACATGCTCATTCATGTTCTTTTTTTATTCAACATCGTTTTTATCTACTACAATCCATCGTAGAAGTGGAAATATTGTTTTCAGAAGCGGTTTGTTTTTTTACTCAAATGATTTTTGTTTCGCCTATAGGAATATATAGAGATACTTGAGGGCCTTGGGATGAACGCAGTTTACTTTTTTCCCCTTTATTTTTGTGATCAGAACATTATCAATCTCCATGGACGAAGTAACAGGTAAATGCCAGTAGGTGTATACTTAGTCTGGCCATAAATACTGTTACAATTAAAGATTTAAAAAAATACATTTGAATTTGGAATCGGTGATTTTTATACGGTTGTTTTTTATTTTGGCTTTAATAAAAGTTTTTTGTTCATTGTGTTTTTTTATTTTGGCGCGCACATTGTACAATATTTTGCGATGTTAAAATGAAGTGGGATGATAAATTGAACAGAATCGCTATGATTGCACTACACAAAGTAGGTATGGAGCCAAATGCAATTTTTAAAACACTTCATTTACGTGGTATTAGTCAAATATTTGTGCACCGGGTTATTATTAGATACAATGAGACTTCCTGTGTTTGAGACAGAGAAAGATATGGCCGTCCACGCAATATTCGTACGATAAAGTTGGTGAAAGCAGTAAGGGAAATAAATTCGAAAAAATCCTATCCGAAACAAAAGATTTTATCTCGGGAAATGAAGATAACACCTAGAACCATGTCGCGTATTTTAAGAGATGACTCCGAGACCCACTGGTCATTTATTAACTAATATATTAAATATGAATAGGGTGGTAAAATAGAAACAACTACTGAAGCAGCGCGCGAAGGGAGGCCACAGAAAAAAATTGTTTACGGTCGAGATTTTTTTTACAATTGAACAAGGTTTTAACAAACATTATTTATGCTCAACGCTCTAAGGCAGCTTCCCAATTAGTCATTTTCGAGAAGGTAGTTAAGCCCCTTAATAACACCATGTTCAATATTCAATTATGGTCCGTCCAGCAAGACTCAGGACCAGATCATGAAGCTCGATCTACCCAATCTTGGTTAAAACGAACGTTCCGGACTTGACCAGAGATTAAGACTACCCCTTATCTAGTCCCGACTTTCATTCGTCGGATTATGATCTATGGTCAGTTTTAGAGAGTGCAGCTTGCTCTAACGCCATGATAATTTGGAGTCCCCTACATACGATTGGTAGAGAAGTATTTGCCCGTGGTAAGAGTGCGTGCTACTATTGATAACTGGCCTTAGTGTCGACCACGTCGAATAAGCTGTTTATATTTTTAATTGCTTTATATTTGTACATTAAACTAACACACTGTGAAAGTAACAAATATTATCCGTAACTAAAATAATATTCTTTTTCTTTGTTACAATATTTATTTCAAGGCTAGGTATATTGTACAGTCAATGATACTTGTGAGTCCTATCTAATGAAACAATATATAGATATTCTACGCAGATGTAGTGATGCCATGTTTGCGAAGCAGATGTATCTGAATATAATGGACGCAATAGAATAGAACAAAATGAAGCGTCGCGTCGGTAACTAAACTTCAACTTCAAAGACGTAGACGTAAGTAGAGAAGAGTTAAATGCGGTAAAAATATGAATTATGAATATATCCTTATTACTGCGGTTAAAAAACTTAAGCGGTTAAAACTTATTCTTCGTCTTCTTCCATCAGTCATACAGAGCAACACTCAAACATACAAGGGTGGGTTAAGGGCGGTAAAATGTATATGCATACGTATATATATATATATATATATACGTACGGTTAAGGGGTACTATAAAGATGTATATAAACTTACTCTTCGTTTTCTTCTTCTATAGGCAAATGAAAGGCTCTGAAAATTGCCTTCCAGTCGTAATCCGCTTGAGATGTTTCTGCCTCGTATTCTATAGATGTACACGAAGGTAAACATTTGCAATTCGACGCTACTTTTTTTGCTTCGTTCAAATTAATGTCATCCTCTGAATGTTCGTTTAAGCCAGTCTTTATTTCAGCTATTACGAGATCCACTATAATAGGAAAATTCAAATGGTCAAGTTTCTGGGTAGATAAACATATTTTTTTATAGTGTAGGGTGCAAACAAACAAGTTGGTGGAGATGTCCTATGGTGCGGGACAACTTTGTCATCTGTGTAGGTGGCGTCGGTCCCTTAATGGGCTGAGGCCTGAGGAACTAGCCGTTGCGGTGCCCTGATGATTTGTTGTTCCGGAGCACCTCACCAAAGGCGGCAACATGGTCTACATGCGCGCTTGACTCGGAGACTAAGCATGACGAGAGCGTTATGGAAACAAGGCCAAGTAGTCCGGCAGTTGGAAATTGTGAGAAAGTTTTAAATCTCCCTTGATCGTAGAAGTTACGTTTTGTATAACAGAAGTTCGTTCGCGTGGTCTAAAGCTGCTCCGTTTTTTACTTCTATATTTGCAGTCTGCAATAACAAAACACGAATACTTACTTGCCGCTTGTTTAATGCAAGCCACGCTGCCAGCGTTGCACACCAGCATATCGGGGCCGTCTGAACAGTAAAAATAGAATTTAGGTTACACGGCTTACGCAGTTAGGCAACAAAACCACGTTGGGAATATAATGCCAGCTGCGCAAGCCGTAGATCTACACAGCAATAAAAGATAGCGAGATCTGTTGGTTTGTCGTTGGCATCGGATTGGGGCAAGTTTATGAATTGTGTCCAAGAGGCCCAACGGACGGACTGTGGTTTTGGTCAGGTCATGTAGGCTCATACAATTGGCAGTTCATGGTTCCCATTTACAAAGGTTAATCGAGTCAAGGTCAACGTAACTGATTTTTTATAATTTGTATCCGTCACTGATGATGCTGATGATGATGATGACGGTGTTGGTGAAACAACGTGTTCTCGATGACGGCAAAACACACCAGTGATCACCAGAACGCTGCCGAGGGTATGTGTAAATATTAAAACTTACGTGGCATTCCAAATTGTACACAACCACACCTCACATAAGTGAAATTTGTTAAGCACTCCATCTCACAATTGGCTTGCGTGTAGACCTTAAAATATCGAAGATATCGCTCACTGGGGAAATAGCATTGGCGTCTGTGAACAAAATAATCAATAGTACTTCAATTATGAAGTGGCCGGCACTGGGTGAGGCAGAGGGCCCTTGTCTCCAGCGCGAGGTCGAAAGGTGACACGCTTTAGGCTCGAGTTTGGATTTTTGCATAAAATATCTTTTGTTTTTTTTTCATTCTCGTGAAAGTAGCATTTCATTATGTTAAACACGGGTTGGGAGTGAGCGTTTTTTAAAGTAGAGGGTTCGTTTTTTTACTTAATTAATTGTTGATCCTTTGGGTCATATTCGAAACACCGACAAAGTAAGGAGTGGATGTCAAGTAGCAAGTTGTTTCTTTTGCCATACAACGTCTTAGTCTCCCTTCCTCGATACTTCTAATACCATTGAGAGGGTTTTTTTATGTACAGGCGGCTAACTACCAATCGGAGCATTTTTACGACTACTAGCCTTTTTAGGAAGAGGTAGTGCCATGTTGCATAGGTGGACGTAGTGCCATGACTATACATCCTTCTATGTAACGGAATTGGGCTGGCACGACCGCGAGATGTACCTCACATCTCGCTCACATAACACCGCCATGAAGTGAAGTTTGTGAGGAGCCGGTGGCCCATTGGGGTAGAAGGGGGGCAACGTATAGAAATTATGTGGAACATCCACATAATTTCGTGGTTCATGGGCGTCGGTAGTCGTAAAAACGCTGCGATTGCTCGTTTACCCCCCTATTCTATAAAAAATACCAACGCTCGTATTCTTCCGCTTCGCTGTCATGCAGATGCGCTGTCCTCCTTTCCACCTCCCCTCTCCTGGTTTCTCACAAACCGAACGGAATACAACAGCATAGCTGTCTGTCACTTAACGTCAGTGTCCTGCGGGGTGGAGGTACCTCACCGGTCGTGCCGGCCCAATTTAGCAGCAATGCAGCATGGCACTAACTCTTACAAAAGGTAAGGATGAACTAACGCACCTCATTATATTGTAACTATTTTCAAGGATTTTTTTCGCGGCATGTTTAATTACTTTACACTCAGACTCACTTTATAGTATCTCATGGTAAGTCATGGCAGATAGCCTGATGTTAAATAAACTGTTATAAAATTAAATTTATTTTATAATATTTTATCTTATAAGAGTTATATATTTAAAGTTTTAATCTACCGTGTAACCTTCGCGTAAACTTAAAGAAACACCCACCACGTATAATTAAGTTCTTTCCCTATGCTGACGGAAGTGTCCTGTGCAGCTTTATCGGTTACTATAAAACACTTCGGGCGACGGTCTAGGTGAAAGGACACACTCCTTTCCACGATGGGAAGGATGCATCGAGATACTTACTCCAGATTAGCTAAAGTAACTCTTACTATCATGACCGAGGAGGCCGTGTCCCCTCGCCCCCCCCCCCTTTATTACGCAGGGGGCAGGTCACGCCTGACTGCTTAAATTGATCTTGCATTATCATGGGGGATGGACCACCATCCCGCAGTTTATCCCGCGTGACTCCGGCTCTACTAGTTAACACAAAAATATTTTTTCAATTCAGGCCAGTAGTTCCTGAGTTTAGCGCGTTCAAACAAAGTTCTTCAGTTTTATATGATTAGTATAGATTTCTATTGTGATGCATCAATATGTTACCTGGTAGGGTCGTACGGCTTGAGTCCCTCTGAAGTGGTCATCATCTTTGGCTTCACGGCAACGATCACCTCCTGCGACAGCGGAGCTCTGAAGTACTGCTGAGACAGTCGGGGCAGCTCGGCGGGGTTGTGCAACAGTATCTACAACATAATTAGGCGTTATAAAGCTCTGAAGTACTGCTGAGACAGTCGGGGCAGCTCGGCGGGATTGTGCAACAGTATCTACAACATAATTAGGCGTTATAAAGTCTAATCCTCAAGTTTTCTTATCCATTCGCTATATGTTAGGGATTTATAAACAATTTAGAGGAAAGAAAGAAAATATTTTGATATTGATTGCAATATCGTTAATTTCTTAAAATTTATTTAGTTTTTTCTCAGTTAATTTAATACTCAGTATATACTACCTATCGAAATCTCAAAATATTTAATCATAACTTTTTGGCCCAGTTAACTAGTTTAGCAGTAGCTATTTGTTAATACAAAAAATATATTTTATCTTCAAGAAGAAATATATATTTTCCAAGCATTATCGCGAATACGATTAATAAAGTTGAACCAATTCATCGTCAGATTATGATGAATCTTATGGTATAACGTCCCAGGCGTCCATCGAATATTATACCTACGAGAGTTACAGCTGTTCCAAGCCTTGACAATCTATAATATAAGTATGTCTAAAAATCAATAAAAATAAAAATGAATAATGAAAAAATAGAAATGAATAAGTAATTAAGTCAATGACTATCTATAGCCATTATTTATTTTTATTGTTTCCTGTCGAAGATTAAGCGGAAAATTTGATCCAACATTATATGAAATATGTAAGAGTAGACAAGGAAGTCATTGCGCTAAAAATCTTTAAGCAAGTTATTTTAAACTTTCACAAATTATTATTTACATAATTTATATTACTTAAATTTTAGAGAATAATACCTTTTTTATCTATATAGAAAAGGTATTATGCCTCCCTATTCTATTATAGGGAGGCAAACGAGAAACGGAGACTTTTCACGACTACCAACGCCCATGAACGTCCACATAATTACTATGCCGATGCGTTGCACTCCTCCTTCCCCCCTAATGAGCCAACAGCTACTCACAAACCGCACGAAACGTGACGCTGAAGATGTCACTTTGCGGCTGTATTATGTGACTGAGAGGTACCTCCCCGGTCGTGCCGGTCCATTTCCGTGCGAGAAGATCTATTTACCTCAGGATAGGTTTGAAATCTTCGAGGAACGATTAAAATAATTTAACGTATTGATTTGATCTGATATTGCTACCATGTAGTAAGCCTGTCCCTAGATTCTTGTACATAGAATACGTTTAGTCGAGTTCAGTGTAATTTTTACCTGTAATGTGTTCGCACCAGGGAGGACCAGGACTAACATATCATGCTCAGACCGATCTGGTACTGTGCGAAGGTGTCGATGGTCTTCGCTACCGGCGTGCGATGAATGTGGAGGACACAAGGAGGAGGAGGCTGGTATGTAAGGATAGGGATATGTGGCGCTCCGTTCTCACGGTAATTTTTCTTCTTTGTACAAATAAATCGGTTACCTTAAAGCCTTGTACGGGACCTTTACAGAGATAATCTAGTTCTTCTTGTTTTGCTCTAAGCAAGAAGGTCAATCCAGCTTTTACTCCGTAACCCTGAAATGGTTGTTATATAAATTATGAAACATGTTGTGACGCATTCGTAGGCGGGGCGTGGCGTAGGCGAAGCCCTCTCGCTGTGAATTACATCACTTCCTTCCTTCCCTCACTTATGATTTCCCCTCCAATACGCCATTGGAAACTCATGAGCAGCACGAAACGCCATAGCCAAGTTGCTACTTTGCTGTGGTATTATGTGACCGAGAGATCTCGGCACCTGCCCGATCGTAATCGTGCCGGGCGAATTCAGTTGCATTGCATCAAATAGACTGCCTCTGATATATCTGAGGTACCTCTGCCCTTCAAAGACTGCAGCCGTCAGAGAGCACGGTCCCGGTGCTAGGTAATAACGAGACAGACAAAACTCGAAGAAGAGCAGCATTTCTGACTCATAAACCCTTAAATGTTATTTGTTACGCTGATATTAAAATTCGTTAATTACAAAGATTTGCAGAATACAGCTTTAAAAGTCTATTCTAGTCTACGGTATGAATATTTAATGTGTCCAACAGTGCTGGATTTATCACGTAGTAACAGTAGCAATTGCTACGGGCTCCACGCGTGAAGGGGCACCGCTATAAGTCACAGTCTACAGGGCCTATAGTATATAGGTCCTAGGGCAATCTATCTGAATATAATTTTCTACAGGTCCCGCGCTAGCTTAATCCGGCACTGGTAGATAATTATTGAAGCATCGCAGATTGAAAACAAACTTACGGAACCCCTATGTGGAAACGTTTCTAGTGGCGTATTCGGTAAATATCCCGTTTCTAGGGTCCACGTGGTGTAATTTCGATTGGCCGTTTGCAAATAAACGTAATCAGTGTTCAAGCTGAAAAAATATTGTTTTTAAAACATTTTCAAATTTCATTATATGTTCTCTTTTGGATTTTGGTCCATATGCTAACGGACACGTCGGAGAAGTATAAAATTTTACATAATACATACATACAAGCATATGATGGTCACCGTAGTATGCGGCACGGTCGCGTCACCGTCGAAGGCGCGTCTGCCCCCTTTTTAATGGGCCAACGTCACTGCTTACATTGTATTGACTGACGCATTTAACATTTTGTAGGATATTTTGGTAAAACAAGTAGTTCTCTAATCGAGTAATGAATACCCTGCGGCAGTATGGAAATAGATCCACCATGCTGCCTGTATAAGCATAGATAGCACAAATTAGTATATCTAAGTAATAATAATTCGTAATTACTTTTCCACTCTATATAGTTCTTCAGCACCCAGTGTATTGAACGTGTAACAATGCCCCTCCTCGGTGAGAATTGGCAAGAACAGGTCCTCGCAAGTGTTGTCCAGTACATCTTTCCATTTGCAGGCCAGAAACACCTCGCTTATGTTAGGTGACAGCTGAAATAAAAGATGTGTATTTGTTCATTCAGAACGTCTGGCCACCTATGTTATGAATGCATTATAAGTTTGATTACATTGGTTTTATTTCTTTTTTCAAATTGGACAAAATTTGATGAAAGATATTATTTTCTTAGGCGTAAAATAGACAAAAATTGAATAATGTGTGCAATCATTTTTCCTGATATTATTTCAATTCAATTAATTTTTAAACGCGCATGAAGCGTAATTTTTTTCACACCATTTGTTAAAATACTATACCGAGCCAAAGACATTTGTTATGTAATAATAATTTAAAAAAACAAATTCTAATTACCCTGTTATTTAACCAAATTAATTGGGGTAATCATGGGCGGGTCAGATAAAAACTTATTCTTCGGTTGTACCTGTCTAAGATTTTCTATCGTTGCGTTGCCGTCAGCAGTTTTCCTGCCAGTCCTTGGGGCGAGATGGTCGTCACACACAAGTGAGACGTCCTCGAAAGTGTTAATTCTGGTTTATGAAACAAATAAATAATATATTCTTTTACGAACATTTTATTTCTTAGATTCCTCGTAATGATTGTTTATAGACTTGTTAAAATAAAACCTTTGATTCTCTGTGATAAGTCTTAGCAGCATGCAAAGAAACTAATGTGCAAATCAGATTTTTTTTTTCGACGTGGGGAAGTTCTTATAACTTTAACTAAGGCTGTAGGAGTGTAAGAGCTACGGATAAACAAACTGTGGATGAGTCCGAATCGAGTGACTTTGGCGAGGTGCCTTGGAACCGTCAGCCTGTCGCTCACAGTGTCTGCATCCCGTGCACAGAAAAGTTAACAATGCTCGTCCAAATTTAGAGGTCTTCTTTGTTTGAGCCAGTGATTGTACTTCCTTATCTGCTTCTCTATTTACCTTGCCGGACACATTATGTCTTTATTGTTGTTGTTTTGAGTGAATAAATTACTCTTTTTTCATCTACCATATTAAGTTTCATTCTTATGACGCCTCACAACATAGCAGTCCCTCAGGTAACTCGTGTAATGGATAAGTATATTAACAATGCGAAAGTATGTATGTGTGTTTCATAAATAACATACTGAACGGATTTGGTTTAAATTTGATAAAAACATAGATGACAATCTGGAAAAAAAATAATATTACATAAATGGAGCCCCCTTTAATACAGACCGTGTAAGACCGTGGGGCACACCTAGTAGGATTTCTTAAAGAGAAATAGTAGAATATTTAAACCCACTCCTCCTCTGTCAGGTTGGCGTGTGTCTCGTTGTTCAGGTACAGGTGGTAGTAGTCGGTGAAGTTGAACACGGTCTGTCTCGCTTTTGTTTCGAAGCACACGGTCACCGCGGGGTAGGGGATCTGTAATATTGACGTCAATCTTAAAGTGTGCTAAGTGTTTGAATGCAGTACTTTATTGTGCGGTACAGGTGTTAAGAGGGATGGGAGCCAATTCGTAAAAAGCGAATTAATACCCTTTACGGACTTTTTTGCGCATACTCAACTCTCCACACACCACTCGTCTCTCCTGCCTGCACAACACATGCTTTTAATAATTATCGTAATTGAATTATTTTTATTGTATAAATAAATAGATATTTTACAGGGGTCCACAGATCCCTCCTGTCGTGTTACTTATAGGAGTTAGGTAATTTATGTTGTTAGAAACAAAACATCACGATAAACGTATGATAACCAGCTGTTATAAAATAATAAAAAAAAGGCTTAAGGCACTGTGAGCTACAAAATTGTCGATTAGAGTATCTTCAATACCAGACCTATGAAAATCATTAAAAACTATATTTTTAAGTGTTTAATTTCAAATCGTCAACTTTTAAATTTTTTATGTTCGCCACGATGGATCACTACCGAAGTTATTTACACATTTTTTATGTAGTCCCCAACAAACATTCGCATCAAAATCTATGATTATTTTTATAAAATAAAATAGGTAATTTCACTATTTTTGAGCGCGTCTAATTTGTATGCAGCGACAAATGCGCAATTCATTTCGCCTCAAATGTTCAGCTCAAAACCTAAGTTTTGACATAGATAAATGTGTATGTTATAACTACTTAATTCAGTACTCACCTGCCACACTGGGGTAGAAGTTTCTGCAAAACTGACGATAACGGGACTTTCGTTCCACTTTATCCAAACTTTCCTTATCAGACCAGCGCAAAGTACCACACAACATGTAAACATGAAAAGCCAGAAAATTCTAAAACAAAATAAATTTTTATAGAACTTTACAAAGCAAAATATCAATGACAGTAATAAAATATAATCTGTGGCCATATGACACCATGTAAGCACCTCTGCTACATAAGTATACTAGGTAACTAGACAACAGAATTATTTTTTCGTTTTTTACGATATTTATCATAGAATATAATAAATAAAATACATAACTCGGCAGGTAATAACTGTTTCATTATTTTTTTCTTTATATGTAAGGAAAAAGTTTACGAGTCTGTATGTTAATTAATGAGTTAAAATTAATCTATATAAATATAGTTCATTGTAATATTATTGATGGAAATTCATAAACACTTGAATAAATAATAAATAGAAATAGTGAAAATGGAATAAATAATAAATATATATATAATTTATTTATTCAATTGTTAATTAAAGTAAATCTTACTTTTCTATAGAAGTACGTTCTCTTTCTCCAATATACTTCAGCCCGTGCAGGTTCGAGTTGGTGGTGTAGTCTACTAAATACTCCTTTACGAGGCTCATCTTTTGTTTTTTCATTTTAACATTTTCAGGCGGCTCGTTGTTTTTTTCAAAATCTTTTTCCCCGAAATTTCCATAGCTGTCAGTTCTAAAAATAATAAAATTATAAATATGAAAGTAGACGCTCGAAAAAATAAGTTGTTGGTTTTTTTTCTAGATATTTTTAACCTTTACCTGGAATGCCTCTTCATGTCTGACCCACTGCTCTTGTTCGAGGCAAATGAAATAATATAATTTTTGGGCTTGGTTTGTTGACACTGAAACAACAGTTAGCTTATTCCTAAGGGATCCAAATTTCAATTAAGAAATGAAAATGAATACGAAAAATTTAATTTAGTTGTGCAAGCGGGAATAAAACTAAATGTCCAATACTAAGTAAAGATATTATGACTAACGTATATAAAGGGTTCATTTGTAAAATTATGATTCCATAAAACCAATTCCCCTGGCGATTCCTCAGAATGAATGTAACATTTATAGTATAGGGGGCAGACGTGAAATCGTAGCGTATTGAGTTTTGACTAGTATCGGTGCCCATAGACATCTTCAATATTGTCATGCAGATACGTTGCCCTCCTTTCCACCTCTCCTCTAATGGACCAAATTTGTTAGGATGACAGATCTATGTTAAAAAAATATGTATTTTGAAGACTGATAAAGTCTATTTTTATAGTTGTCACATAAAAAAATTGCAGAGTCACTAATACTACCGTCTCCACCTGTTGACATGACAGTCAACTTGTGGATCTAATTTCAGCTCAATCGTATTATGAGAAATTGAGAAGTAGGTAAATTTCAACTAGCAAGATTTAATTTAAACATTACAACTTAATTCTTAGGTACTTATAACATTTCAAACTAAGTAGAAGCTTGTATAAACATTAAATGTTTCGCTCACATTTTTAAACAAGAATAAAGTCTACGGACCTTATTTCGCCCTGAGAAAACGATATATGATAAAAGTCTCTAGTGCCCTTGCAGTAATTTACAAATAAATTCCTCTCTCGTTCCACCATCACTAACTTATCCCTCTCTATTTGCGTTGGTCTCGTTGTCGTATCGCTATCGTCATGCATTCACCAGCTTACCTTTCGGAATATTATTTTCTATAAGAAATCAAAAAATATTAAATACT
>JAFELO010001444.1:491848-509348 GCA_017140195.1 Eumaeus atala
CACAAAACATTCCGGTTCCGAAAAGCCATACGCATAGGTTTTCGAGGTTCCTCGCTACCTTCCCGTGCTCAGAACGAAGGCATTACAGTGTCTGTCCACCCTTATGTATATTCCTGGTGGCTTAATGTATACGCTGTTGGAGAATCGGCCACACTCGTATTAAGCCCTTCCAAAAAGGTAGTCTGCCCGAAGTATACTAAAACTATTACTTTTAAATAAAGCTTCAATATTCCCGTATTAGAAGAAATAGATTGTGAAGGCTGTCTCCATGAAGATGTCCCTGCTCAAACTAAAATGTTGTGGTCTCAGTTATCTGATCAGCCAGATCAAATCCCACCAGATATAAATAAAGCCGCACCGTAAAAAAGTTTGACTTCTTCTCCAACCACTTGCTCCAGGTCGCACCTAATCTACTCAGCTGATCCATGAATCACCTTCTGCAGTTCCAATGGTCTCCGACGACGAGAAGGCGAGTTCAGCTTACTCTAATGACAGCACACAAGGTAGACATTTCAAGAATAGGGCAAGGAGGAGTGATATAAAAAAGTGCATGCACCTTATTTTGAATTTGTACAATATCGCAATCAGTAGAGATTCACTAGGTTGTAAAATTCAGCAAATTGTGTCAATTAGTCTAGAATGGGTAATATCGTATGTGGGTAGTGTAGTATCAGCTAGCTCTCTGGCGAACTTCATGTCCGACTATGGTTAACAATAAATATCAGATTTATGTTAATATTTTACAGTGGCATACGGCCGTAGGACGAAGACTGACAAGTCTTCGTCGAAAGGCCTTTTCACTCGAAGCATTATTGTTTCAAGAAAAAGTCAATAACGCTGTGTTAAGTGAGACACGGCTTGAATATGATAGCTATTTTAATATAAATTCGTACAATTCATATAGACAAGACCGGTTAAATGGGTACGGCGGTGTGGTCATACTTACTCATAAATCTGTTCAAAGTTTCCCTGTTCCATCACGTTGCCCTAACGTAGGCATTGAACTTCTGCACGTTAAAATTTTTAACTGTCGTGATATAGAAAATGTTATGCCCCATTGCTTCAACCAAACCAAAATGATTGGGATTACGTTGTTTCTCTTTCTAACTCTAAAACTTTGATTTCAGGTGACTTTAATGCTCACCACTCCACTCACTTACAGAACGCATCAGCGAGGATCCCAGATATTCGACTCTGTTTTAGAAAATAGCTTTATGTATTTAAGCAATGGTGATTCGCCTAAAGAAACCAACCGCCTCCGATATTTCTTTTGTATCATCGGATTTAGCTACTTTATTTTCTTGGAAGGTTTGTAATGAATCTCTCGGAAGTGGTCACCTCATAATCATGTTATCAATTTAATTAAACATTGATTAATACTATAATTAAGATATATAATTAGATAACACTATAATTAAGAAAGGAACTTCAAAAATAGTGATTGGACTTCATTTAACTACACACATAAACAATTCACTATCTTCGTGCAATATTCCATTCGATATACAAATTTTATATAACATTTTTTAATTTACGATTCAAACAGCAGCTGAGAAATTTATCCCTCATAAAATTATTTCCACAACATTTCTCTGGCAAATTTACTCCTCATCCTGACTGGAATGGTCAACTATGTAAAGCACTGGCTGGACGTCGTCTTGGTTTAGCCAACTAAAGAAATTGTCCTTCGCCATGAAACCTTAAAATTCTGCAAAACAAAATCTGAGAATCACAAAGAATAACTAGAAATGCTAATTGCAAATTATCGCAGAGTTTCTGTAGTTCCATAGGCACAACTACAACGTCATCACATATGTGGCGCAAAATGAAATGGGTGAAGGGTCGCCGTTCCAATGAATGTTGTTTTGATATTTTCATGGTTGAACAACTCCTTAGCAACATCACACCAGATTTCGTATGTCCGCCTTTCCCTATATTTTTATCATCTAATAGTAAACTAGAATTGGACATAACTTTAAAAGAGTTAGAACATTCTATTAAAAATCTGATTCGGCACCGGGCTGTGATGGCATATCATTTTCTATGATAAATCATCTTCCACTGGTAACTAAACATATGCTAGTTACTTTGTACAATGTATATTAAAATTCAGTCTATGTTCCTTTGCAATGGCGGCAGGTTAAAATAATTTATATTCCTAAACCTGGAAGAACTCCGAATTCTGAGTCCGCGTTTCGGCCTATTGCTTTAATTTCTTGTATTTGCAAACTTTTTTATTTGGTACTAAATGAGAGAGTGGAGTGGTACTTTAAGAAGTTTGGTTTGTTTACCAAAAAACGTATAATAGGTTTCCGCAAAGGTCGTTCAGGTTCATGTTCCAAGTTCAAATAAACTTTCCAAATAATTATTTACCTGCGGCATGTTTCATAGACATAGACAGCGCATAAAATTGTTTCATAGATATAGACACCACACGTAACATTGAGGTGGCCTGGTTATTATCAATTCAAGATAAACTTGGTCACTAGGTAAACTTAGCATATTCTTATTTCTCGCTCACGGAGACCCTCTTTTTCCCATCCTATTTAACGTAACTGCAATTGATATTTGTAAATAAATTAAGAACGTCGAGGTATACGCTGACGACTTTATTTTATATATTCGTAACAAAACTTTGCACGTTGCTGTAAAAGAACTAGAAGAGGTATTAATCAAAATTTTCTATTGGGTAAACTAGGATAAAGTTCGTCTCTTAATAAATGCCAATTTTGTAGGTTTTCGCCGTTTGCGCTTAGACCTTAAAGTGCATGTCAAATATTTAGGTTTGTGGTTGGTTTGTTCCCTTCGGTGGGGAAAACATACAAAACAAATTATTGAAAAGTATTCTTCTCAAAGTTTTATCAGGTCCAGGGTGGGGAGTAGATCACAAACATTTGAGAAAAATACATATGTCTATCATTCGGAGTAGGATTGACTATGCTTCTTTTTTATAAGACAGTTGCTGCAATTCAATTCTACTCAAGTTGGATATATCACAAGATCAGGTACTGCGGCTCATAGGGGGCTACATTTGAAGTACTCCTATTCATGTGATGGAATCTGATCTATTCATTCCATCTTTGCAATTTCGTAGAAGATTCCTTGCGGGAAAATTCTGGTAAAACCGAATTCTTTAAATAATTATAAAACTATAATAGAGTTCAGGGTCGTCTCTGTCATTCACTTTATGCCTTAAGAAAGTTTCTTTATTAATTGAAACATAAATCACATTAAATTCGATAGCCATGCATTCTAGTGATCTGCTATGAAAAAACAGTTCGGGTTTTTCTAAAGGGAAAGTCCACTACACTCGCAATATTTTCCCTTGTAAAGACAATACTTACTAATATTAATAATAATATTCTAACCACAGGGCTATTTTTTATATATCCAGGGCTTTTGTCCTCGTCACACATGAGCTCCTGTTGCAGAAACTAGAAAACGTTGGGATTAGAGGCCCAACAATGCATTGGATTTCTAGTTATTTACATAATAGACAACAGTGTGTTACAGTCACGATATTAAACGACAGTAAAGAAGTCACTTCATACTCATCTGAATTTAAATATAACAAGTACGGTGTGCCTCAAGGGAGCGTCCTAGGGCCTATTTTATTCCTAATATACCGCGCATATGTCTTACCGCACATATATTGAATCCTTCTTGCGTTCTGGGCTTATATTATGGGGCAATAGCACAAATAATAATAAAGCGTTTATAGCACAAAAAAGTGTATCCGAGCGATATGTGGTCTTAAGCCCGATGAATCTTGTAGATTAATCATTAAACAAATTGGCTTTTTCCCGCTACCATCACTTTACTGGTTTGAAATGAACATGTTTGTCTATAGGCATAAATACCTATTCACATCAGCTGAAGAAAAAATTCTCGTAGCCGGCGAGAGTCATATAAACTTGTAATCGATGACAAACCAAGATATTGCGAATATAATAAAAGTTGTTTAAATATGTGCGCAAAGTTATATAATAATGCAATGTTTGAAAGTAAATTATATGAGTGGATTGTCATAAAAAAAACTATTATAATATCAAAGATATGATAAAAAATTTCTGTATAATTATTATTATTGTTTATATGTATAAATTATTTTATTTAATAAAGTTTAAATGATTTAGATTTTTTTGTGATATTTAATTGTAACTCATTAGAGTGTAACAATTAGTTTTTAAATTTTTAAGAACTAATTTTTGCATGCTATTATTAGGTGTAGCGAAACATGTGTACTTTATTGAAACATGTATACATCTTTTGTGTATTCTACCATGTTTAAAGGCAAATAAATTATATTATTATTATTATTATTATTATTCATTACATACTTGGTTTAGCAATATTGATTTAAGTAGTACAATTTTCATTTCGATACCACGTGTAGAACATTCTTTTAGTTCCTATGCACTCAATTCTATTTGTCGCGCTATATTAATGCACGGTCTGGTAATTTCTATATTTTTTTACCGATGGTTCTGAAAATGGGCTCTGTGGAGGTTCCGCCTTTTTAGACCCTTTTCTGGGGTGTAATTCGAGACTTAAAATCGAATGCGATGTTTACATCATTCTCTTAGAATTGATGGCTATACAGGAAGCTCTTGAATCACCAACTCCATTGCATTTGGCAGTTTCATCATTCTGACAGAGTCCAAAAGTGCCCTGCAACATTTGGCTCATTGTGCTTCTTCTGCGAGAGGTATACCGATAGCCTATCGGATTTTACAGTCTATATTGGAATTACGGTCTCATAATAAAAAAGATAATTGTCCAGTGGATCCCTTCTCACATAAAATGAAGAAGTGGTTATATTCGCTAAACAGGCTGTCGAAGATGGGATTCCAACGGCTACTTTACCCCTTTATTTGGACTTAACAAAACAGGTAGCAAATTTTTGCAGGGAAATGTAGCAGGAAGGAAGTCTCCTGTGATAGGAGTATGTTTTAAACTAAATTTCCTTGGATAGGCTGTTAGGTAGAGAATTAGGTAGAGAAAATATTAAGATTGTTCGTAGGCTACGTTCCATCAAACAAATTTGCATTTTTAATGAAAAAGGTCCTATCTCTCCCTGTGTGGTAGTATGGAATATGTACCGCATGTTGTGATGAAATGTACCCAAAATGAAGCATTTGGAATGGCTCATATTCATAAACAAGGATTAAACATATTGGTCTACTTAATACTATTTTGGCAATCCCGTCGGCGGAAGAAATTAAAATTATTGTTTAATTGTATAAGTTAAGTATAGTAGATTAGAAATCAGAGTTTCCGTTAGATATTTGTAATAGCAACTTGTGAACTTATGGAAGGACGTGGTCGCTCAGCGACAAAGTTCTTTAATAAAAAAAATTAAAAAATGAAGGAGAACACACTATGACTTGACACGAGCCTTAGTAAAACTGAAATATAATCTTGTTTATTATAAGTATTTGTTTAATATTATGAGATGTCCCGCGACTTCATCAGCGCTGAATATGTAGTTTTATTTCCTCCCTTTTCCCCCCATCCATGAATATAATTATTATTTTAACAAATTATATACTAAAACATTTTACACAGTTTTTTCGCACACAGTTATGGCTTCACCTATATAGGTAGGTATAGAAATCTTAAAGACCTAGAGAAATCTATTAATTTATTATAGCACGGTAAAAGATTTATTAAATTTTAAATAACTGAACCTTTTCTGGAAATATTAACATAGCGAATAATATAAATCAGATAGCCGCTGGATTCTTTTTTCCACTTGTTGAGAAGAATTATTCAAAGGATGTAAGTTTTTTGTCGCCGCACGCACTATGACACCAATGCAACAATTGAAAGCAATAAGCGTTTATACTAATATAATTTAGCATACAAAATTATTCTACATTTTGTTTTTTATCCGGTGTTGTTATTACAGATCTGTTTAAATTAACTTTTGCCCGACGACTCCTTCTAAGTAAGCACCAGAGCCTGGAAGAATAGAAAAGCATTGTGAATACTTATTACTAAGGAGGGATCCTTATTACGGGGTGGTGAAATGCTGCTTCCTAGCTGATAGAAGCACCTCCGCCAACGGCGTAATATACTCGCATAGCGGAGCTGTCATTTTCTCATGTGGTTAGTGAAACTATCACGTAAGGGCAAACCACGCATCTGCTGTTAGTGTTTAAGCTTCTATGGGCATAATTTATTTGCTGTCTATGATCTATATAGAATGAAAAAATTGTTTCCCAACCCTCCCTGGGAGTAACTATTCTTAGGTTTTATAAGATTTACACATACTTAGTATCTTCCACAATTATGTTACCTACATAGTAGGTCTATTTTACCTACATAGTAGGTCTATTTTTTTTGCATTGCATGCATTCAACATGCACCTAGTTGCTAAAAATATTTTTACCGTAACGTTGAGAAATAAACAATTTCTGCGACGCTTAGTAAAGAGAAACCCAGGAACAGTCCGAGCAGGCCGCCGCAGTTCGCAATGAAGTCAGTAATGCCATACAGTTCGGATCTCCTCGAGGTTATGAATTGGGCGTCCTTAAAGTAGATTGTTACTGATGAAACTCTGTAACTTGAAAAAATTATACAAAAGTTAAAACAATAAATTTTTTCATGGTAATATTAATTTCAAACTGGATTTATAGAAATTAGTTCAATATAAATAAAAAGAAAGATGAAAGCGTCCTCTGTCAATTTTATCTGAAATTACATTCACAGTATAGTAGCATATGTCAGCAAACAATTATTTATTTACATCTACGTGGTGCCCAGCCGATGTGTATATCTACTGGGATTCACCTGGATACCCTCTCTTTTCTCGGCTTGGTTTAGTCATTGTAATTCTGTACTGTCTCCCGCTTTGATTGGAAGGGGGCGGGGTAGCATCGAGTTGGCATTGATTCTCACTCCTCTTATTATTTTCTGATTAAATTCTTTGCGGGTTTCAAGACAGTTTATAGCTTTTTTCCTCGGGCTCCCTGCGATGCTGAAGATCCTGCCGAGACAGGAATAGCAGCGGTCGAAACGAGTGGTGGGCGAACCTCGTACAAGAATACTGACCGTCTGCAAGACAACCGCGCTACAATCTTGTGCAATTCTTATCCGCACATTCGTAAAAATTTTAAAAAAGGTCGGTTTTTGGGCAAAACGCTCTTACTTACTTTTCAACATCAGTCATATTGAAAGCTTTAGCAATGTTCCGCCAATTGAAATCAGACTGTGAAGTTTCTGCTTCATACTTTATGGACGTGCACGCTGGTGCACATTTACAATGAGAAAGTCCTCTAAGGTCTTTCATTTTTGATTTATCATTATGGTGCTTTGTCAGAACATTATTAATTTCGATATCTGATAGTTCCACTGAAATTGATTGCTATACTTTTAGTGACGACGGACGACAGCCGTGAAAACCGTTCGAAAATCTTTACTTACATAATTGAATTAGGTACAATTATTTTTGTATATGCCTACATATACATATTATATGTAGGCATAGAAAAATTAAAGATTTTCTTACGGTTTATCAAAGTTGTAGTGTCATGTTGCTTCGTAGCAGCATTAGTGGATATGAAAAGCGACAGCTTTGCAGTCGCAGATTTGTCAGTTTCCGGTGGGGCATTAGAGGGGAATAACGGGTCTCTTTGAATCCTCCATATTTGTTTAGATCTGTACAGAAATTAAACGATTGTCTATAGACGTCGGTAGTCTACAAAAAGCTTGGACTGTTCCTTCGTAGTAATATCGTTCATATTTTTATAAATTAGCTAAAGACTAAACTGAATTTTAATTGGTTTAATGATATGTACAGTAGTCGTAAACGAGATTGTCACGGTAAAGCGTAAAGCGTTACGCTGAGATTGTAAGAAGAAAGTATGAGACCCGCTGCCATTAATATAGATCCTTAATGAAAATAAAGAAGAAGAGCAAACTTACATTGAGCCTCGACCATGCAAGGATAACTGCTGGTTCTGCACACTGGCATATCGGGACTATCTGCATTCAAAATAATTGCTATCAGATCAAAGTGAGTGGAGTTTGGACTCAGCAGCGAATTAACCACGTATAAAAGTAGTGATTGCTACGGGTTCCCCGCCAAAAGGGGCTCCGCTATAAAGCAAAGTCAACATGGCCGACGGGGCCTATGTGATCTTAATGCTCTAAATGGTAGCAAAGAAAAGGGCCCTGAATACAATTTGTTACAGTCCTCATGCTTAATCCGGCTCTACTCGGTCTCCCAGATATTTTGCATGTATAATTTTACTCACGAGGCATGCTGAAGTGTACGCAGCCGCACTTTGCGAACGTGTAATTGGTCAAGCACTCCAGCTCGCAGTTGGTTTGCGTGTACACATTGTAATATCGGAGGTAACGGTCGCTGGAAAAATAGCACTGACGCCTGCGAAAACGTTCATAATTGTTATTCCTTACCATATTATAAAACAGAGTCCCCCAAAGTTGGTCTGTCTGTATATGATCGATTGTAACTACCGGCAGAACGTGCTGTTTTCACTAATGGATAGAGCGATTCCCGAGGAAACTTGCGTGTATAATTTGATATGGCAATGTAGTATTTGGGTTTGTAACAATTTGGGCTACCCTGTACACCTGAGAAATAAACACAGCTATACTTTTTAGTAAATTATTAAAATGCTATTGAAACCATAGATATCAGAAAGAAATAAGGTCTCTATGACTGTCACGCCACAGCCTTTAGGAGGTAGTTAATATCCAAATTGTATCAATTTAATCAAATACACAACTTAGTTGCCCCCTGCACCTCCAGGGGGCTAGAAATGGACGCCACTGGAATACACTTACTCCGCGCTGCATTTTCCTTGCCTTGCACTTTTGCCAGCGTTGTGCAGCGGTGCCAGACTAGTTTAGCGACATATTTACTGTATTAGATTATTAAATTTGACTAAATCTCACCTCGATGGTTTATAAGATCGAAGTCCCTCTGAAGTTGTTATCATTTTTGGTTTCACTGCGAAAACGACTTCTTGTGATAACGGCACTCGGAAATATTGTTCGGAGAGGCGTGGCAGCTCATCCGGGCTATGTATCATTATCTATATCATGCACAAGTATATCTTTAATTTAAAATAAAGATTGATATTTTTTACGTGATAACACGTACAAAGTATGACTTTAATATTAATAGTAATGTTCTGAATGGGAGGAGCCTGTATCGTAACAAGTCCACTCATTCATTCTATCGGGTGATGTAAACGCAGTTCAATTAAGTTATCCCGTAAAATTCACTTGATAGTGCCGCAATAGGACATCTTGACAGTTAATCAGTCCCCGAAGTCACCATTAATGAAGGGTTGTCACGCTCCACAGGACAACCCTACCAGCGCCGGGAGAGTGCAATAGTGCGAGGTCCCACCCTCATCTCTTGTCTATAAATTGTCTGGGTTCACCCTAAACACTGAATCCCACCAGCACCTTGAAGACCACAAAATAGGACAACACATCTGCATAACATCTATGCAGATGCTTTTTATCGGTCGGTAGTCATCAAATTCCTCCGTTTAAACAGGAAAAGTAAACGAACCAAAGACTATGTTATTAAAATATATTGAAAAAATTCTAGCTTATGTGATAGCATCGTCCTGTCGACACCTTTGATAGGTTGATGCGTGTCATGTTACATTTAAATAAGATAAGTGACAATTTTAATACAATCTTTAATGTTAATGGCTTGAAACCTTTACCTTTATACCAGCACCGTTGCAAACATAATCTAATTCTTCTGGTTTAAACGCTATATAAAATAGTAATCCAGCTTTAACTCCGTTACCCTATAATTAAAAAGAACTTAACAATAATATTGTTGTATATACATAATGAAACAAAAGCCCTTATGTACATATATGTAATATGTACCTATGTCATTACTGAAAATCATAGTTTGATGAACAAAAATATGTTTAACATCGCGGTCCGACCAAAAGTTCATGACCCCGAGTGTGGGGCACGGGGGGCCAATCACGAACGTTTGCTCGGTGATACAGGGGTATAGAATATTTTAATTAACGAATTATAATTAAATTGTAGTGATTTAATATTTATCTTAGTATCTTAAGTTAAACAGAAGTACTAAGTAATTGAATGCTGCTTATGCCCTTGGTAGGAAAAATATGGTCTTGTTACATTGTTATAGATTTGTTAGTAGTTATGGCAGAGATGTATTAAAGATTAATCAGTGGTTCTGGTACTATTATTTGCTAAAATGTTACATAATTGATCTTTTTAAAAGTTTAATCGCAAATTTCCACCTTTCTTGTTAGCAGCATGTAGTTTAGTAATCTTACCAAATATGACAAATTGACAACATTATCGATTTACTTTAAAGAAAGTAGAAATTTAATTGATGTGCCGATATGACAGTGAAAAGTATTATCGACTATACTTACTGATCCCCGGCGAGGATGGGTGTCTGCTGGAGTGTTGGGTTTGTATCCTTTTTCTAAGAGCCACATATGAGTGTGATTAACATTCTCGAGATACTCGTAATCGGTGTTCACACTAAAATTTGAATAATTTGTGACCAAATCAGGATCTGATTACGGAATCAAAATATATCTAGTATATATGCTGTGTAACTGAACGGTTCAGAGTTATTAAAATAGTTTTTTTTAATATTGTATACAATGTTAATTTAATAAATTTTTATTTAATTTTCTACGTATTATTTTAAAAGAAGTTATATAATTTACTCATATATTTACGTGCACGATCAGGTTTCTGTTTCTTGGTCGTGTTTAAAAAAAACAAATTATCAAGACTTACTAAATTTCATTCTTACAATAACAACACATTTTCACGCCAACTCTCTAATGAGGTCGGCAACATGAATCGAGTTAAGTATTTTATATTTCATTCTTAAATATAAAAAAAATGCCAAAGAACATTGCATTTGTTATACTTTTGGGTTCGGAGTATTTCGTTCGCGCCTAACATATTAAAGGTATGGCAAATCCCCTCATCCGTTAGAATGGGTGAAAACAGTGCACCGCAGTTGATGGCCTTGTTTTTCCAACCACATCCATCGAAAATTTCATGCATATCCAGAAAGGCCTGAAAAAATAAACCAGCTTATAAGACGCTTGGCTAAGGTGTCTGTATCTCCCCATGGTGTATTAAATAGCCAATTAAACCGAGGGGGATGCTCTTGCACCCCTCTTATATGAAGAGGGGACAAAAGACCAACAGGAGGAGGCGCAAGGGGCAAAGGGCGAGGATGGGGACCTCATCCCATTGCACCGTCCCAAAGTTGGTGTGGTTGATTTCTGTTGTGGGGCAAACCTCCTGTGGAGGAGGCGTCGGTCCTCTAGGGGACTGACCAGCCGTCGTGATGCCCTGATGATCTGTCGTTCCGGGGCACCTTGTGTGTTTGCGTGTATTCGGCCCTACAATGTACCGCGAGCCCCACACACCGCTGGACCCCACCCAGGGCCGGTGAAGGCGCGTGAATGCATTTCCCCGCATCAACAAACAAAAAAGCGTGTCCGTATCTTCCGTATGTATCAAGTGATAGTCCCGTAAAATGATAGCTGCGCTGTCGCGTGAGGGAGTTCTTTTTGTTATATTATTTACTTTTATGCGCCTTCACCAGCCCGGGGTGGAGTCTAACGGCGTGTGCGGCTCGCGGCACATTGTAGGGCCGAATACACACAAAACCACCGCGAGTGCCAACAGTGCCTTTGGCGAGGTGCTCCGGAACAATAAATCATCAGGGTACGCCGAAGGCTAGTCAGAACCTAAGGGACCGTGGCCATCTCCACAGAAGAGTTGCCCTGCACAACACCCACGACAATGCTTGAACTATGGTGGGGAACTACGAACTAATTATTAACCTACGTATTAATAACAAATAAATACATACCTTCTTCATATTTATTAGGGATTCAGTGAAGTTTGCATGATTGTCGCCAATTTCAGTATAATTGCCTTCAACATTGCACAGTAAAGATATGTCATCGAACATGCGAGTCCTGTATAATAACATATTTTGAACTGTTATCCATTTTCAATGCAAAATATCCAAGTTCTGGCCTGTATTTTGAACTATTATCCATTTTCAATGCAAAATATCCAAGTTCTGGCCTGTAGTTTTGAACAGTTATCAGATGATGATCTTAACGCCTGGGCCAAATTTCGTGATTTGGCCGATTTGCTCCGGTGACTTAAGAGTAAAGTAAAATAAAACACTTTACTGTCATACGTAAGTTCTTGTCCTAAAATCTTATATCTTTTAAGCGACGTAATTGATCACCTGATACCGCCGTGAAGTCACTTCTACGGTGTCGCGTTTCGTGCAGTTTGTGAGTAGGCCGCGGCCCATTGGGGGGAGGTGAAAAGGAAGGCAAGGCATCGGCATAATTATGTTGATGTTCATGGTCGTGTGCTCGTTTGTCTCCCTATACTATATAAAAAAAAATCTTACGTACTATTCGTATACTGTTTGCTGGCGTGACTTCTGTCTGAAGATAACAAAGTGTACAAGCCAGTTTTGAATGTAGAGCTTATGAAGTTATGGCTTATAGAGTTAGAAGCTTGGCTCTACGTGACACTCGATATAATATCTCATGATCACCACGCAAGCGTCACGTAATTTCCTTACGTATTTTCATAATTATTTTACAATCGTATTAGGTAATTTAATGTGAATATATTTTTACTGTGTCGGCTTAACAGGTACATAAATTTCTTTGAAGTGGCAATGGGCCGGTCACAGACTCAGAAGAACAGGTGGCAGACTGGCCAATAAGATTCTGTAGTGGAAGCCGCGTTTAGGAAAACGTAGTGTTGGTCGACCGTTCACCAGGTAGGAAGACTATTTCCGTGCAGTGGCCGGTGCGGGATGGATGCGAGTAGCAGGAGTTCGGTTGTATTGGCGTTCATTAATAGGGGCCTATATCTAGCAGTGTACCGATAAGGGCTGATAATGATGATGATGAAATTCCTTTACCGATATGTTAAATGTTCTTTTAGTTGTAGTCAAATACGCTTATTCGGTGACTGTAAAAATTAAAATATTTATCGAGAAGGAATATTTCAGGCGTAATACGTAACAGAAAGTTTTATCGAATCGTATGTATAAATAATTAAATGTACAAACGCGTAAGTACATAGGTATAGTTATATTTCCAACTTACACATTTTCAGTAAAATTTGTTTCTCCCGCTAATTTCTCTCGGAAATAATGAGTATAATTAAATATTGTTTGCATATATTTTGTTTCAAAACAAACTGTGACCGCAGGGTAAGGTATCTGGAAATAGAAATTCTAGAATAGTCTGAGAAACTATATCGAAACCTACGTAGTTGAATATGGGCGTCGGTGTTAGCTTACTGTTTTGTAAAGCGTCTGAGCGTTTCCTAATACAATGTTTAAAACTAATGGAATAGTTAGGCGTGAAATCACTATTTTATGTTTATATATTCCATCAGCTTTCATCATTCTCTACTTCCATCATTTGTATTGAAAAAAAATATCTTGTAAGATTTCGTTAGAGAAATGAAAATGAGCGCCGGGGTACACAATGTGCACACATTTCAGCGGAAGTGAAACTTCTACGGGCAAGTGGACGATATTATTAATACAACGTTACCCCTCCACGCGGCCGTAACGCTTTTTCGTGATACGAAAAGTATTAAAAGGCAACCTATACAGACGTTTTACTTCAAATAATATATTGTGTAAGGTCGTTCTTTAGAACTGGTTCTATAAGGTACTGGATGTGTTTACTAGACTCGTAATCATATATACATGATTTACATGTCTACACTTTTATTGCAGAAGCTGGTTAGAGGAGAAAGGGAACATCAGGCCACCTTGGCTTTTATTGAAATTATTATAGAGAAACACTGCACAAAACATGAATACGCTTTACTCGATTCTGATTCAGAATATGTAAAAAATAGGTTAGTAGGTATCTAAAATTTTACCTAACTGTCTTTGAAATTCTTACTATATGGTTACCTAGACCGAGCGGCCGCTACTCACCTGTACAGATGACGCACCCGGGGTCTTTGGCCTTTGTCCATGGAGAGTTACTATTAGATATCATGCGGTGCCATATTTTCGGAAAATAACGACACTAAATTCGGTGAAGCGTACTATATACACAAGGTATATTTTCGTTTTATTGCTTTACGCTAGGATCATTACCTGCCATGTCAAAAATGTATGATATTTTACAATTCGGTTCAATTCTTTTACAATCTTAGTCTCACCTGCCAAACTGGCGTGGATGTCTCGGCAAAGGAAACAATGACGGGCCTTTCATTCCACTTTGTCCACACGTTGCTGATTATGACAGCGCACATGATCAAACTACACGTAAATACGACGACCCAAAATAACCTTTAAACACAATAAACAAGAATCGAATTAGCGGTTAAGGGATTATTAAGACATTATAGACACCTGATACCGCCGTAAAGTGTCACCAACGGTGTGCGGTTTGTGAGTAGACGGTGGCCCAAAAGGGGGGAGGTGAAAAGGAGGGCAACGCGTCGACATAGTTGTGCTGATGTTCACGGGCGTCGGTAGTCGTCGAAATGCTCCGATTGCTCGTCTGCCCTCCTATACTATGAAAATATTTTTGTCTGGTAAATAAAAAATATACTTATAATATTCTAATGTCTACAGTGATGTTGTCTGGTAGTGGCAAAATATTTAAGAAAATTAATGTTTTCATCTTTCGTCACTGTGCAACAAAAAGGCTTGTGGAGTTTAAGCGTATATAGCCCTTTTTTGGTGACGAAGGGGAATGCATTTACACATGTTACCTGGGAACCCGGGTAGACCCTCAGACCTATGTTGAACTCGGGCCATTGGGTAGCAATACCAACTAAACCCCTACGGGAGCCTTCAGCCGCTATTAGTGGAGGGTCCCGGATCTACAGGCAACAGGACCCAAGCGTATATAGCCTGAAGGGTCTATGTCTCATCTGATAATTGAGTTTTTGAAAATAAGAACTATGTGGTTTTGTTTTGACAATATTATACATGAAAATGGTTTTAGTTGAGGTTGTGTACCGAGACACAAGAAGCTTGCTCCTGGGGTAGATTTGCCCAAAAACTGAAAGTGTGTTAACTATAAAAATCATACTTCTCTGTCATAGAACGTTTCTTCTCTCCTATATACTTAAGACCGTGTAGATTGCTGTTCTCTGTGTATTCTACGAGACATTCCTTCATAAGCTCACGTATAGTTTTTTTCATTTCATGCCTGCTTGTTGCATTATCAGCATTTGGATCAGATGATTTATCAATGCTTCCTGACCTTTAACACGATTAAAATTTATAAAAAGATAATTATTTTAAAGCTCGGTTTTATTTCAGTCGATATGATAAAGATAATGTCCAGCAGGCCTAAGACAAAAGCTAATGCTGATAAACATATTAATATTTGATAGACAGATGAAAAAAATACTTTTTACCCAAAATTATTTTACATTTGAATTAATTTTGCCACAGGAAAATTACTTCATTTACTTAAGTCCATCGTCGCTCTTCTTAATGTTATAAAGATTTATATGTGCCTTTCATTCAAAAGCTACTAAACAAGTTCGTATTAAATTTTTCACAGAAATAGACAACCACTTGGAATAATAAAATATATTTTCCATTATAAAAAAGAGAATGATTTCCTTGGGATAAACTTTAGGTACCAAATCCAGAACCGTTGTAGGTAATGTTATCATTCCTTCAATCGAATTTTTGCCTTTTTAGACACACTACTTCCAGAGTTTAGGTTGGTAAACTACATAAAAGCCAAGCAAGCTTTGAAGGTAGTTTTTTACTCAAGGAAAGCATTTACGCTGCATCAACTGGTATTGTCTAATTTAAACTAGATAAGTACTTACTTCAAAATACACAGTTTATGCTTAGGGGGGTTGCTAGCCTTTTTCCTTTATTGACGTGACCCTGTGACACATGCCGGGGGCGGTTAGTGCTTCCTAAAAATAGTCTGTGTGCATAGATAAATGAAAGGAGAAAATTTTACAATTGAAATGCATACCTGAATTTTAAATCCATTTTTGAATCACGACGCTAACAACTGCTGTACCTGATGTTTACATGACAAGTAACTACGTTTTAGTCTTTCCTGACACCATTTTAATTTGATTAGACTATTTATTCACTTCGTAATTAAGCTGGGACCCACCTTAATTACGAAGTGAATAAATAATGTATACACGCGAGACACATAAATCATTTTATACATAAATTTAATTTGCTAATACAACTTCAGATAGTATCTAGTACATACAAACTAATAAAAAAATACCTAACAAAAAATAGATGAATATAATAAAATATTACACGAATTGCGAATTTGCGAGTTGAGTGAATCGCACATAGGTGATTATAGGTTACGGAAAGACCCTTATACGTTCTATACCTATAAGGGTCGAATTAAAATGAGCTCGTCCGCAGATTCTGACCAAGAAAATACAATAAGTATTTACGATATTATAGAAGTGCGCCCCTGTAGACTGCATACTCTTTGACTGGGCGATAGTTTGGTCGGGTTGGGCTGTTAGCGCCCATTACCGACAACGGTCGGCATAATGCTAGCTGAGTAGCTATTGTAAGACACTGATTCTAAAGACAGTCTAAAACTGAGTAGAATAGTCACGCTAAATTAAGAGTATATGTATAATATATATTCCACACTAGATGGGATATAGGCCCATCTAGTGTGGAATATAACACGATACATTCAAAATTAATAAATTACAAAAAAAATGTGTTTTATTAAGTATTTTATTGCAATTTTTTTTCAATTACAATTTTAACTAACATCCGACAATCGACGGTATATTTAATGAGCAGTTGGGCCACGCGTGATCGATAACAAAATTTGAAGACAATCGCGTCGCCCGTCACACTTTTCAATCGGCCGCAGTGGAGTCTCTGTAGCGTGTGCACGAGCTTATCGGCCGACAGAAACTCTGAGGGCTACGAGGCCTAGAGCACACAGTAGACCATATATATAGTCGGTGTCGGCTAACGAAACAACTGGAAAATTTAAACTGATTATGATTATGCGGTAAAAGGCGTTACCTTTTGGGGTGTTTTTTTTTTCATTGGAATGTGTTCAATGAATGCGTAACGCTGTGGATTTAGTCAAAACGAAGCCGATTGTTTGGTTGGTTAAATAGCAACCTAACCAAACCTAATGTCTTGTACAACGTGAATTGTTAAATTTGACCTTTTTATGTTGCTTATGCACATAATAAACTTCATTAAATATAGTGTCATTAGAATGTCACTGCATTATACCGATAGAAACTCGCGCTGTCATAGGTCAAGACCACGGACACGTCAGCTGTAATATGGGCGATTGGCGCTCTCGCGTTCTATCTCCTATTAAGACTATACGATTCTTCATGGTAATAGACTCCTGACGGAGTGGTCGTGGTGGTGGAGTGGTATGTTAAATAGATAGTTTCGAACATAACTAGATAAAATTTTGTGTAC
>JAFELO010001444.1:514348-520137 GCA_017140195.1 Eumaeus atala
TAACATTGCAAGTTAAATAATATCTCGAAATCAGAAGAATGTATGGAAATAATTTTATTTTATATGAGGGATCCTTTGTCCAGACAGAAACAGTATAGCTATGTTACCAGTTATGGTTAAGTCCATAGAGCGGGAGCGGGCGGGATTCCTCGAGCAATCACTTAAGTAGTAATAATAATAATAATAAGGAATATTAGTGGTGTGTGCATAGATGAGCAAACGTCTGCGCTCGCATAGAAGACGGCACGCTTCTATATTCCATGGTTTAGCGCCGCCAAAATAACAAAATCATTTATATATTTTTAATGAAAAGATTATATAATATTTTGGTCAATATCCTGTTGATAGTTGGCATGTTCATAGTGGTGCGTGCGTCCCCCGCATCGAACAGCAAGGAGCACGCGAGTGCGACGCACTGAGTGCGGGCTCGCTGTCTCGCGGACGGAGAGGTCGAGAGCGCGGAGGCCGAGCGCCGAGCGAATGGCGACACCCGCCAGTGTTTGTGAGGTTGCAGATAAGCGAAAACGTTCTCGCATCTCGTCCGACCGCATTTCTGACAATCGTTTTTTTCGCGCGCGTACATAATGGCAGCGACTGAGGAACTTAGTGGAATCTTGATGAGACGGCAGGAGATCAATGACAAATTGGAGGAGGGTGCCGAAATTAAACCGAAATATAAATTCGTAAACGTTTATACAGAGTTCCACGAGTTCTCCAGAAAGGAAATAAAACAATACGAGTTGACCTTCAATAAGTGAGTATAAATTAATATAGTATATATTTATGTAGTTATTTTGTTCTTTATGTAAATAAAAATACAAATGAAGGTACCTTAAATAATCACTAAATATGTCTATCGTGGGTAACTTTTAATTCCAGCTTAAAATGTGGGTACGTACCTAACTATTACAATAATACCTACAATTTGTGCCTTTACTTTTGTACCTTGATAATTGCGGTGTAAATTTGAAGGTTTTTATAGTTGGAATGTTGCTTTGTACAATATTTTCCCTAATCTGTAAATAAACTACTCTAAAAGTCACATATAATCTGTCGCGTGTAGTTCGATGCGGGATTATAATAAAAAGTTATATTATTGGGCGTAAGTCGCCGAACCACAGTAAATGGCTGTTTAAGCTTCTATTGTAAATAAAATTATAGTAGTCCGTAGTGAGTTTGGACAGAAGGACATCGTTTTTAATAGTATAGAGGGCAACGAGCAATCGGAGTCTTTTGAAGAATACCGACGCCCATTGAAATGCGCATAATTACTATGCTGATGCGTTGCAGTCCTGTTCTTCCCCGCTCCCCTCAATGGGCCACCCGCTACTCGCAAAGCACACGAAACGCGACACCGAAGACGTCAATTTACGTCGATATCATGTGAGCGAGAGGTGCCTCTCTAGTCGTACCGGACTAGTTCCGCTACAATGCAGCATGCCACTACCTCTAACTTTTCCTCCTACCGTCTTGGCGTTCATTAAAAAACCCAATTTCCAGCAGTGGAACAATAAAAAATGTTGCTTAGAACAAACCAAAAGATATAGTGATAAATGGACAACTTCTAAAGTATCAAGATTTTCAAATTTGATTTTACAGGTATGATAAACGTAGCACATAGGCAATATCTGTATTACTGATTAACAGGTCTATGTTGCATTCCTGATCTATCACACGTTTCTAATAAATAGGTATGTATCACAGGTACATATTACGATTAATACAAAATAATCGGTAATCAGTATTATTCCACGTATCTACATATTATTCAATATCGATTATATTATCCTGCAATAAATTTGTATAAAAATTATTTAATCGCTTGTTAAGTATCAATAACCTTAGTTTTTATTGATAAACATTGAGCGATCCCTGACGTGTGATGGATATGATAATTATTCTCCTGAAAACCTTTATGAATTACCTTGGAAGGGTCAACAAAAAAAAATTGTACAAAGAAAATGTTGAATCACTCAAATGTATAGTAACACTTGAATAAATAAATAAACTTTATAATTTTTTTTCCACAATTTTTTATTTTTCAATTTACGTTTACGACCGTATTGAATTTCTATCAAGAAGTGACAATACATTCAATCAACTGTACCAAAGTAGGTTCTTAGTATCAATTAGGATGATACAAAGATATAAAAGGAGGAATTTCAGGAGTCAACTCATTGGCACAGTCGGCATATGCGGCATCGGTACTCCTAAAAAGACTTCGATTGCTCATTTGTCCTCCTATTCTTTAAAAAAAGTGTATAAGTGAAACTTAAACAGACAAGTGAACGTTGTTATAAACGACCTTCAAGCCGAAAAACTTGCCAACGATGTATCGTCTACCCCTCCACGCAGCCGTAACGATTTTTCCTGAAAAATAAAATATAACGTAATTTCCCCTGTCGATAAAGAAGTTTCACTTAAGAATATATTTATTATTAAACGTTGCCGGCGTGGACTACAGAAAAAAAACATGTACAAAGTTAGTATTTATAAAGCCTATATGTTATTCTGGTATCTAGCTTACCTACTTACTTTATGTACAGTCAGCATCACAAATCGGTAAACAAATTCAGGCGAATCTGTCTTTTATCATCGACATATTTTATTGACAGTATTGATGAATATTAATCATAGCAGGAACTTTTTGCTAAGCAAGGCTACACCAAAAACACTTTGTGCGATAACCTCATGTTTTTGGAGTTTCCTGCTATGGTGTATAGACGTTTTAAAATTTGTGAGTCTAGATTTTCTTGTAACTAGCGTCAAGAATCAATTTCCTAATTTTTGTTGCAAACATGGATTAGGACTACTAAACCACAGGATACTGGTTGTAAAACCGCAAATTTTAATCTAGTATTTCAACTACGTTTATATATAATACAAAAAAAATGTAATTAAAAAAGTGAACATTATAAAAATGTTTACAATTACGCTCAATTCTGTACAAATGTCTACTGCGCTGCTGATTGTCACGTGATGAGTTCGTCACCGTACACTAGGGGTCAAGAACTTTTCCAATGCGGTGATTGGTTCGCTGTATCTATCAGGCCGAAGTAACACTTTAATTAACGAATTACAATTCATATATAATATAGTAATGTGTGAGTGTCCTTACGGAGAAGGCAAACATCGTGAGAAAACCCGGATTCGTGTATTTGAATTCGACCTGATCTGGGATTGGGCCTGGTCTCTTCGGGGTTGCAGAGATCAGATATCTGTAACTCTGTTTAGAAAGTGATCCCCCATGTCAAATCCCCTAGATTAGGTAGCCGACCTCGATATAATTTGGTATTGTAGAGATTTAATATCAATTTAGTACTTTAAAGTTGAACAGTATTATTAAATGATGTGTATTACTATAATTGAATATAGTTTCTCATATTGTATTCAATCATACTATCACTGTAGCGTTTGTAAATGGATAAGGACATAGACATCGCATTATTAATGTCATGCAGTTGCCCCATACTCCTCTCCTCCATTGGGCCACCGAACCGCACGAAACGCGACAACATAACTTCAACTTTACGGCGGTGTTACGTGAGCGAGAGATCGTGCACCCCGGTAGTGGAATACAAATGTAGTTTTGGTCAGAAAAAGAACACCACTCCATCCGCTTGTAGACGTAATAAATATGTTGCACATTTTTCTACATTTTATACACGTTATTGGTAGCTACATTTCGATACATAAATGTAGAGGCTCTCATTTAGAATTTAAATAATTGTAAGGTGTTTCTTTTTCAATATAATTTGTAATTAACAACAAAAAATACTTAAGTTTTATAATGCATATATAAATTTGCATAAAAATGTGGTGCTTCATTATTCGTACTTTAGAAATTGAATATTCATTGTAGATTTGAATATTTATATCTCCGAGGCTGAGCCCAAGGTTACTTTCATTTCTGCGTATATTAGCTTTGTCCCGCAGTGTCATCCGCGTAAAATCTACCCTCTATTAAATTTCGACTAACGCCCGCGTTTAAATACTGTCCCCTCATAATCCTACTCTGAGACAGTAATTGATTGTAGTAAGATCAAGAAACACAGTCCGCTTCTCAAAACACATGCCAAATTATGCATTTTGTGAAAACAACTTAAAATCATGCGCGTCCTCACGTGGATTTGGACTTAGCAAAATAATACGTTTATGTAAAAAATGTTCAATATGAAATCGTGTATCTTGTATTTTTGTAAATCAATGGCAATACGGTCAGCGCTATGCGTCCGTCTAAACGAACTCGCGTATATTAATTAATTATTATTAGGAACGCAGCGATGAATGTCTTACTTCGCACAGTATTGCTGCCTTACACAAGTATCGTTTCTGCATACGAGTGTAGTGTATCCCTCAGTTGCTGTTCAGTTTTTTTTTGTGAAAGAACTACATATATAAACTTTTGCATTTATAACATCAGTAGAATAGGATTCCATAACTAGTAGTGCCGTAGCAATAACCCAAGTACCTAGAAATTAAATATTTTGTAGTATATTTTAGTGCGAAGTAATTAACATTTTGAGTACGATTGACCCTCTAGTTCATTTAGTTATTTTCAAAAACATCTCAGAGCACATTTGATAATCGCTATTCATCTGTTTTGCAAATCTTAACACATAAACTTTACATACATGAATATCAACAATTTCCTTGATACTAACTCATTTGTCAGTAAATAATTTAAGTGCATGTTTTTTATGACAAAAGTTCGCCTATCACATTTCCCGAAGTACCTGCCTGTATTTAAAAATATTTCCTCAAAACATTGATTACTAAATTTATATTGCTCTAAACTTATGACTCAGGGAATGTGTATTGGTCTTTGCTTTTGTTCCACAGCATAAGTTCAGGTGGAAAAAAAGACGCAGACACAACATCTTCATAAATTGTAGTCCAACGAAGTTTCTGGTCTAAACTTGGCATATTTCGGCATGGAGTTCCCGAGCCAGTAGACTTTATAACTCCGTAGACACGATTGTACAGCATGTTTTCTATTGTTATAACAAGAAGGTTTATCATTAGAATATAGAAGCCGAATAGGGATAGCAGCGGTCCGGGATTTATCCCTCACTATCTATTTATTATTGACGTGATAATGTCTTATGGACCGATAACGCCAGCTTACATGAAAATGTATGCCATCATAGAAACGTTAAAAGTCATAGTAACGTTTCGAATGGGCGGAGCCCATCACATATCGATTAGAGAACCGTCGTCTCGTTATCTCGTAAAATATCCCGTAAACATACTTACGGACAACCAGGCTTTTTTAAAGTAAGCTGTGGGGGCTCCGCGCTGCCATTTAATTCATTCAGGTCAAAAGTAAAGAAATAATTATTTTGTCGCGTATTGCGCCGTTTATGGGTGCGCGGAACACCTAACGGCGGATCGGGTGAGGACGATCAAAGCATCGGCATGACCTCTAGCTTTTCGGGTGCATGTGGGCATCACCAGATTGTACGTTTGCGTCTTATATAATAAAAAGAAATATAAGTTTATGTTACAAGTAGATAAGTGTAATTTATTTACAGTCGAAAATTATTGTGCCAGCATTAATTACGTAAAAACAATTAGCGGGCTTATGATAAATGTATTGAAAATTCAAATTAACTTTCATGTATTTCTATTATTATATCATGTTAAAAACGAGCTTCTATTAGTCACATCTGTCAGTCAACATAACTCTCACTTAAATATACATACCTTTTTTCATATCAAGTACAGTCGGTGAATACAGATGACTATAAAAATCTGCTATGTAAACGTGTCGCAATGGGCCACCGGCT
>JAFELO010001444.1:520192-541380 GCA_017140195.1 Eumaeus atala
TCATACATTGGAATTAAATGAATGAATGAGAAGTATGTATTTAAATCAGGGAGGTCAAAGATTTTCGACAAACGACGAGGTCTAAACAGCAGTAGACGCATATTTTGATTGGGAGATGGCAAAAGTGTATCGAACTTAATGGTGATTATGTAGAAAAGGAAAAATATATTTTGTGTGTTTATTTTGTTGGTTAGGCCGGATACTTTTCAATCGACCCCCTTTTAAAACAAAATCCCCAATAGCTGTCTGTCTATACCTGTCACCTCAGCCATGGATAGAGCGATTCCCGCGGAAGTTTAGTGTATGATTTGGTCCCTCTTATTCACGATCGCTAGTGTATAAATAAAATACATATACATCTCACAATAACATCTATGTATCCGACGGACATGACAGAAATAGAGAATAGTCATGGTAACGTGTAATGTTACGTGGCCGAAGAGTCATTCCCGGTGCATCTTAGCCTGCAATATTGAGATGTTCCAAATTCCAATCCATTTTACATGATTACATACCAGTTTTATATTTCATACAATCCTTGGCCACAACTTATCTTTTTATAGTACAAGGGGCCGAACGTACTGTTTCGGTGAATGCCGACGCCCATAGACATCCACATAATTGTTATGCAAATGTGTTGCCCACTTTCTCCACCCCCTCCAATGAGCTACCCGAAACTTCACTATCCTCACGAAGCGCGACAGTACAATTATAAATCATGATTACCTATATACAGTTTGTTTCCGTTATTCTTAATCGCTACGAAAAAATATTTTCCCCCAATTGTATATATTGTACCTTGTTTGTTTGCATAGATTATCATCTGGCCTTGGAAGTAAATGGACTCCGGCGCCTTTTGATAAACAACAGTTGACCGTCCAAGTGCGAGTCGGCATTGCACGCGAAGGGTTCATTACCATTACCTGAAAAAGAACTTGAAAAACACGTTTGTTTTGTCCGCCCTCCAATATTTTTTTTTTGTATTTGTTGTTATACCTATATAATCTGTGAAAATCTTAACTCCCTGTGGAATTCATTTTATATATATTTAATGCTCGTATATATATCGTGGAAATAATTTCAGCGCATGAATTATAATTTCCATTTTTATTAGAAGAATCATAATTAATATTCCCACGCTAACTTAGGGGATAAGGAACACTATCTAATGGCACAGTGATACATTTGGACATTGATTACATTTACAAAAGGCGAAATCTTTCCATAGGATTGTCAACTTCTCCCTGTCAAATGTCAACCTTTAACCAAGCATCATTAGAAGGCTCCGCTGATTTGAGCTGTTAACTATAAAAAACATAACTTGCTATGAGAGCGAGAAAATATGTGCTCTCACGTCTTTCTCATACCAGTACAGTATACACGAAACGTCTCTCTTTCTATCGTCACTAACTTATGTCTCCATTTTAATTTCCGTTCGTTTCGCGCACTTTTCGTAATGCTCCCGTCATTCACCAGTTTACTTCAAAAAGTTGAATAGTGGTTCTGAGTCTAGACTTCGATTCTGCAGTAGTGAAAGTACAAAGGCAAATTAAATAATTAAACACATAGTAGACGTAATTTATTAGGTAATCTGACGGGCGTGGGAGACAGCAGACGCACATTGTATGCGCCACGGGACTCTGTTTTACCTCGTCACTTTCATTTGCTTATGATATGAAGACATGAATTTCACATGGCACTACCGTCTCAGTGCCTATACTCAATCGCGCTATGTTTAGACAAAGAAATCCAAATGTTTGAATCATCATATTGATAATATTGCAAAAAATTTAAAATATTTTGCAATATTATCAATATGAAAGAAAACCTTTGTGGTTGAAATTTCACCTTATTATTATATTATTCTATCAGTGATGGGCAGGCTATTAAAGCTCACGTTTGTCCAAGATAACGGACTCACGGGCCAAGTTGTGGCGCCAGTTGAAAATATACAATCTTATTAATCTGCGCAATTTGCGCCTCGTGCTTTATTGTTCAAGTGAAAGCTTCCTTAGCGGCGTTAGGACAGGGAAATATATTATGCAGACATGATACGAAGTCAGCAACTTGCATCAGTATGTGTGTACATGTAAAAGTGTATGCAGGAGGTGTGGGATATCATTAGTATATGGGCTAGTTGAAATCTGTCAGGCAAGCAATTAGGTATGCTAGAAGAAATGGCGCACAAACGTGGCAAAAGTGACGCTGGCAGATTTTGAAGTTCTGGCAAGTCCATGGTCGATGTAAACCAGACGAGGAACTGCTAAAAACGAAATTCTACATATTACTTATATAAAATAATTAATAAACAGTTTCCTTCAGTTTCACCTGAGTAATAATAACAGGAAAAGGATAAAATTAAATAATTTTCTCGCGTAGCAGGTTAAATTGCGTACGATTACAATCATTCAATTTTCAATAAACTTGCATGTAATTACATGTATTCAATTAAGCCTACAATCGAATAGAACAGAGTAAACTTAATTCAGATCTAATTAACATTACACAAACAAACCATCCATTTGATTTATCGACAAATTTGTATGTTAATATCGGCCCTGTAGCGTGAAGGCTTGATTTACCTAGTCTAGGTAGTAGTCTTAATTTTTAATTGGCTGCCTTAAATGGAGGTATAACACGTTTCGTGTATGTACGTAAAATATATAAGTATGAATATATATCTGTGTATGTGCATATGTGGATTTCTATGTTCTTAATTCCTATGTTGTAATAGACTGTAGCATAAATGATTCTAACGTACGATGTGTCATTTAGATACGTTTTGATGACGCGAATTTAAACGCGCCAAAGCCTATCTATTTAATTTCATCTATAAGAGTATTATAAAAGAAAGTCCCTAAGAGCTGTATTTCACTATGCGATCGATTTTCTCGAAATCTACCGAACAGATTTGCGTGCGGTTTTCACCAATGGATAGAGCGATACCGGAGGAAGGCTTTGGTGTATAATTTGTGAAAGTAGCAATCGGGACGCTGTTGTCCAGGGCCAAGTCGGATCGTTAGTTAAAAATATATTTGAAGCAGTTTATTACAAGTTACAATTTAACAAAATAAATGGATAAAATAAGCACTGTAAATCAATTTTTTATATGAATTCAATCGTTTCGATATTTACATACGACTAGGGATGCCAAATTATTTTTACAAAAAATTTTTTTTATATATTACTTAGGTCTGACAAGGGAAATAAACAATGGTTTAAGAAAATTAATAGTAATTGATTTTTCATTTTTAAAGGCATTTTTAGTATTTCCAGAGCAACTTATGAATTTAGGGCCACAAAAGCTTCATAAACCTCGTCACAATCAAGACTAATTATATTTTTCAAATTTTAATTAATTACTGAGAAAGCTCTATCCGAAGGAACAGAGGTTGCGGGAAACGAAAACAGATAGGATTAGATGATTTTAGTAATATAACAATTGACATATTCGTTCTGAAACGCTCAATTGTAACTGCGCTACACTACCTTAGTGTTCGTTTGACAAGTTCATTTTAAAAAAAGTATTTGTATATCTAGTAGTGAAGAAACCCTAGATCATCTAATATGATCTATGTGAAAAACAGTATATTTTTACCAGCTCTATTGTCAACCCTACCTATATTAATAATAGTTTTATATGAATCGTAGCCTAAGACTGGTTAATAAATACCACCTCACTGTGGGGAATAGTCATTGCTCGATTCACGTGACCAATAATTATCTTGTGAGTAAGTATTATTTATAGTCACCCGAGAAAAAAAATGTTATTTATCTCATACATTTAATATGTGCCATTGTCTTTATCGAATAGCAAAACAACTTATCACAACAGAGTGTTGTTGAGGCGACACATTTCTATACATTTGATAAAGTACTGTTGTATATTGTATATTGTATATTGTATGTTGTATATTGTATATTGTATATTGTATATTGTATATTGTATATTGTATATTGTATATTGTATATTGTATATTGTATATTGTATATGGTATATGGTATATTGTATATTGTATGTTGTATATATATTGCCTGGGTGCATGTATCACTTTACCCTTGTTGTAAAATGTCAGTAAACAAAATCTACTACATAGCTTAATACCTACGTCCTTCTAGCCGAATTTCAACTAGGGTGGGGGACCATCTCTTTATTGGGAAGCCAACTGCGCACGACATATCAGTGCACAAGTGTGTGCGCAGGCACAAGTGCACTTCACTACCTCATTCCCCCATTCCGGTGGGACGGCAGCCTGTCACAAGAAATAAGGCTGACGGCTTAACGTGGTCTCCGCGTCACGGTGGTGTTGCTCCGGTAACTTTTTGACTTCAAACTGTTACTAGAATTTCGGACCGACCCGGGCATAGAACCGGGGACGTCACGTCGGGGTCTGTGGACTCTGTGGTTGCACATGCTTACCACTAGAGCAAAGAGTAGTTTTCATGGTCAATTGTGACTATATACTCGCTACTACTCTCAGGAATGCTTAAAAAATAAATGTCACTGCTGATAGCTGTGTCACAGCTACTGCAGGCACCGGACATGAGGTATCTGCAGACTGGACATGGGAATGAGCAATACGTGGAACTTACTGGTGATTCATTCATGACCAACGTCATCAGCAGCCAGAAGACACTGCTGGGAACAAACCGCGATCAGCGCCACTGGTCGGCTCCCTGTGACCTTGAGTAGGTCATCTGGCCATCGGTTGGTCCAACACGGCGCCTTCAAGACTCCGGCGCGAGATCACCTACCAAGAACGTTTCACAGTTTTCAGTGCTGCAAATTTGTATGTGTTGATTCACTGTTTACTGATAATTGGATATTAAAAAAAAAATGGATGCTGAATCATAAATCGAGTATGAGGTAAGTAATGTTAACTTCCAAGATATTTATCTACTTTTATGGTTATAAAGCAGAAGCGGTCACGTGACTGTACACGCACGTAAATTACTCACACCTTTACGCGTTTCATTCATAACAGTCACTCAGATCAAGTGACTCATTATTTACTCAGTCACACAATTTAATACCCTCATTCTTTTTGCATGATTTAGTAACGTGAAATTTTCTTGACGCTCATTTTTTTCCCCGTCATTATTTTTAATTAACGAGTCATTAGTATTGTATTATTTTTATATCGACAAACATTTTTTTTGTTTTGCAATCGTATTCCATTTAATATATTTGCCTAGACGTATTGAAATGTTGGGTACCTATGTATGAATATACGTTTGCTGTGAACTTTTCACACTTTCCAAGAAACGTTTCAATTTTATCAAGGCAAATGATACAAAGGTTTTTTCGAAAGTTTTGTTTTTTGTAGCATAGACGGAGGCCAGCGAGTATTTTCTTTCTGGCCTTTGACTACTAACGATTCCCTGTTACAATATATTCTATAATTCTATAAAGAGAGTCAGCAGGGGGTAAAGAGACTATAAGATGTTTAGTTAGATTTTTAGATACATTTATTTGATTATGGTCTTTCCACTTTTACAATCCAGGACAGACTTGAAATAGTACAAGAACAACAATGGT
This sequence comes from Eumaeus atala, assembly GCA_017140195.1. Lineage (NCBI taxonomy): Eukaryota > Metazoa > Arthropoda > Insecta > Lepidoptera > Lycaenidae > Eumaeus > Eumaeus atala. Next base: position 525,732 of record JAFELO010001444.1, read on the forward strand.
ATTAATACAGTTTTTGTTATTGGTTACTTAAAGGGAGAGTATGAAGTCTCATCTAGCAGTTGTCCGAGACTCCCGGCTACAACTTGGATGGTCCTTTATATATATTGTTATTGTTCCTTAACACTAATTTTCGCGGATTGTCCTTCATTCCACATATTCAATTTTTGAAGAATATAGGTTTAATAAACAAAAAGAAAAATAGTAGAGCTCTGAAAAGGAACACACAACCAATAAGATTCCTTCCCATTCTCTTAGCTTCACGAGCCAACTAAAATCAGGAAACATACTCTGTTACAATTAAATAGAATTTAACATCAAAGTTACACACGTGGCATATTCTATTCAAACTAAAACATTATTGATACGGTCTATTGAAATAATAACCGTACAGGTAGTGTAAGTAACTATATCAAAATGCACACTTGAGAGAATTAAGACATTTTAACATTAACAAAGATTTAATAAGATATGAAACATGGCAAGACATGGTCGGTAAGAAATCATGAACTCACCCTTTTATATAAAAGGGTGAGTTCATGATTATTTCGCACATTGTTACATATTTGATATACTTTAGGTCACAAATATATAGGTACCCGGCGAAAAAGAAAAAATACTATTTTATTATGATTTGGCGGTGGCAGATAGCGTCAGCCATCGCAAATATATCCATCCTCTCCATCGCCAAAAGAGTGACATTTCTTCAACACAGAGAACATTAAGCCTTACAGTCAAAGATGACAGAAAAAACATTTAAGTAGCAAGATATAATTGCTACAGTGTGCTATTAGTGTGCTTGGGAACTTCGGGGCCCAAAATTTACTAGAATATATGAAAATGTTTGACAATGATTTGAATGACAAACATCAAAACAATTATTCGATTTATTTATTCGAATGCACCGAAAAAATGCAGTTACGACCTCGGGATTATAGCTTGGGCGGACAAACGTACAGTCTTAAGCTATTTGGTGGTCACCGACACCCATTAACATCCGCATATGTAGCGTTGTCCTCCTTCACCACATCTGATGAGCCACCGTCTTCTCAAAAGCCGTACGAAACGTGACAGCATAACTTTCATTCGTCGATGTCATGTGAGCGAGCGGTACCTCCCCGGTCGTGCCGGCCCTATTCAACTGCAATGCAGCATGGTGCTAGATCTGTCGTCTTTGCTGGTATTGGAGGCTGGAAACTGATATTAAATAATAAACATGATTTTCTTTTAAACAGCCAACTACACACACACCTGTAGGCACACACAATATCGAGGGTACATGTCCTTCACACACAAAGGCCTTGTCCCCGCCCTATGACACCAAGGCTGGAAGGTAAAATTTAAAAGCCTCGTCACGGGGGCTACGGCAGTGACCATAAACACACACACACACACGTATCACGTCAAAACCACGTGTACTCGTGTCCGTGTACTTTGTCATCAATTGTGTACAACAGACCGTTTGTTGATAAGTTGAAATACGAGCGTTTCCTTCAATTGAATGATTGGCGGCACAGAACCATGCTGCGTAAAATGTTCAATTTATCAGCAGGATGTGAGGAGGATGCGGAGATACGCGCTATCAATAAGCGCCCAAATCTCTGACTCAACATTATCATCATCAACACCTGCAAATCTTTCGTCGAGCATCAAGTCGTTTTCGTGTTGGTTGTGTCCAGCCCTGGCAGTAGGATCAGTTGATAGGTATATATATATCAGCTAATAGACAGTAGTATCAGCTCATAGTCAACCTACGAAGTGACACTTTCATTTCGTTACGTTATATATATCAGCTAATAGACAGTAGTATCAGCTCATAGTCAACCTACGAAGTGACACTTTCATTTCGTTACGGAACCAAAAAATACATTAGAAGTAACCTTTTTCAAACTTTTTAAATTTTCTATAAATTTCTAAGATAGTGTCTGAATTACTATTGTTGGGATTTCGTTTATTTTCAATAAACAAAGTCTAGGATCTGATTCTTAAAATAGTATAGTTGTTACAGGCGAGTTTAAATTTACAAGTTACGTAAGAAGTTATTTAAAATTACATTGAACGATACAGTTAATTAAATTAGTCAAAAAGAGAATAATAACTATCTTTAGATACAATTTTACACGAAACAGTGCCGCGAGGCATAACTAAAAAAAAAGTACCTCCACACCTGTTATCCCCGAAGAGGTAGGCAGAGGTGTGCTAGTACATCCACAACTCGTAAGTCCAGTAGATATACTAGAACACCCACGATTAGCTAAGGTACTGAGGCCCATGATGTCATAAGTGGCAAGCCTATTCAATTCGAGCACATTCCAATCCCGGTCAATGTGATGCGTGCTCAGAATAATCTAAGAAACATTTAATAACAGTTGCCCGACCTGGGGATCGAACCCAGGACACCACGCGACTAACGGTCTTAACAGGCGACACCCAGACCGTTACACCACAGAGGCGATCATATATCAGAGACATATTAAAATAATGAGGCATATCTGTATGCAGGTGATAATGGTATCTCTACTGATATGAAATCTAGGATATACCATAAATTGATTGATTTAATTGAATGAACGATTCCATTTTACGAATTAAAATCATAGAGATAATGTAAATAGACAAGAGAAGCCATTCTAAAATGCGTCCGTCTAAGTCGAAAAAGTTTAACTCTACAATTGTGCCCCGTCCCCTCCTATCGAAATTTCCTATACCCCGCGACCCCTAACAACGATAACCATGAATATAAATATGGAAATCTTAGTGTCAATGACTATAATTTTTTTTTTAATCCACTGCAAGGGTATATCAAGATGTTAAGTGAAAAATTGTAACTGTAAACCGTGCAGGAAGTACCAGGAGGGGATTGTGAATTACTCCGTAAATAATACCACTACGTACCTATATTCCGTCATCAGAGTGCACAAATCCAACGATCTTCAACTTGGGACATGAATAAGGTACAGATACTATTTAGCACAGGGGACGAACGACGCCTACTTATGTAGATGCATTGCCCTCCTTCGAACAATCCCTCCCAGTGGGTCACCGGCTGGACACAAAACGACACAGCATAGGCCATAAGTATCACTTTTAAGGCATTTTTTCATGTACGTAAGTAAGAGGATACTTCCCCGGTCGATCCGGCCCAATTCAGCAGCAATGCAGCAAGACCGATAATGCATATCTTCCTTCTTATGTTTATAATATAATTTTTTATTCCAGAATCGTATTAACGTAACACTTTAAACCCCGTTCGCACGAGACATTTGCTATCGTGTGTTAAAAAATCGTTCGCGTTTAATAGGCTAAATGGAACATATAGACGCCAATACATATGTAAAAAGGCGCCAGCGTGTCTTTTAATGCGTCGATTTTGGACCCGCTCGTGTGAACAAGGGGTTATCAGTTATCTGAGTATCATTCTTATTGTATAATTAACCAGCAACACCCCACGGTTACACCTGCGTAGCTAAAGTACTTTTAGTCGTAATATCATAGTATATAGCCTATAGCTTTCCTCGATAAATGGACTGGAGAATTTCAATTCGGGCCTTCAGCTCAAATCTCGAGAGATGCGCGTTCAAACAAACAAAATCATCAGCTTTGCATTATTATATCGTAAATATATTAGGCGGAGAAACTTGTCTCAATTAAATAAGACAATATTTTTTAAAGGCTTTTTACAAAATAGCTAACTACGTATTATGGATCTCTGACAGTTTCGTCATAAGTATATACGTACAGGAAAATGTCAGTTATTGTAGACCTTCTGTAGAATTATCTTCGATCTAAACCACCTCTGGGATCAGCCTTGACGTGTTTAATATAAAAATAGTGTAGTAGGTAGGTATGTGTCGGATATAAAACTCGTTTTTGTTCAACTTCCCGTTCCTCTTTTACCGTACCGAAATTTGTATTTATTTTATTTTAATATATATCACTAGTCCATTTTGCTGGAGGTTGAGTTGTAGGTGACACAAATGTTCACTGTTTTTGTAAATCCTTTCGCCTTTTAAAGTTAACATTCTGACTAAGAATAGTATATAAAATGCTAAGACTCCATTGAAACAGAATATCTATTTCAATTGAATAACAAAACGTAAAAACTTTATCACTACGCCATGAAACAATTCAAAGAATAAAGTGTATAGGTGTGACCAGTAACCTCACTATATCGTTCGGGGCCCTTGGCATATTCTTCGGAGTTTGACAGCTTCTACCTCGATACTTCTCATGCTGCCGCTTTTACGTGCACTGCGCGTAATCCATCGGTTGTCATTTTTTTGGACGCGAGTCAAAGGAATTGCAGCACAAGAGGCAATGTGTTTCCATATACTGTCAAATCGCTCGCTTCGATATGAAAATCGCGAAGGTCAAAGACGTCGACTATTTGTTTTTTTAATTTCACAAGGTATGCCCTCCGTTGCTAAACATAATAATTATTCTGATGTCAGCCATTAACGAAGCGACATGTGTGACAGGACCGTATCATAACAAGCTCTGAATGTAAAGGCTGAATGTAAACCGGGCACGTTATAGAGAAGCCAGTGAATGTTACGTTCCGACTGTACGCATTTGTTACATTTTGCCCACTTGCCAGTTGTCACGTATTGTTATACCACTGGTCACTGCCTAAGACAAGATTGTAGTACGCTCCGGCTTAGATGAAAGTGGCTAGGAATAGAATGTCATGGCATGCATTTATAGAGAATTTAGGTCCCGCAATCTGATCCCATTGCACGGTCCCGACGGCGGAGTGTCTCGTCTGGGTAGCCAGGTTAGCCACTCCTTTAAGGATGCATCTTTCTATCTTTCTTTCCCCGTGATCAATCAGCCACATTCATATGTTAAGATCCTTGGCCGCTCAATATATGCTTCTGATGGGTGGATGGTGGATTCACACTAAAGTGTGTATTCGGTTTCCTCGCACAAAAATAATGATATATGGACGCAATGGACAGATAAAGAGCCTTTTTTTACTAAAGGAAAGACAAATGCATACGTTTGATAGCTGTTAACATCATTTCCAGTGAAGAACCGAGGTCCGAGAAACGACTTATCTTCATAGATCGACATCATTAAAGTTATTAAGACACATAAAAGATACAATTATTGTAATGGAGCCATTTCTGTTATTTATATAATTACCATAGCTGTCGTTATTGTTGTCAACATAAATTAATAATTATCCTTACGTAACGAAGCTCTAGCCTTTCTATTTGGAACGTTTAAATATTCTCTGTCGAATGTTCAGTTTATGCACAACTTACACTCGTATTCAAAAATCAAACCTCAAATAAGTTCAAGATTGCATGTACATATTAGTTTTACATGTTAAAAGCCATAACTTGTAACTTACGTGTACTCTATACTTCTATATAAATATTATAAAGCTGAAGGAATTGTTTGCCTGTACACGGTAAACTCAGGACTATATCGATTTGAAAATTCATATTCAATTCTTGTGCGTCTCAAAAATTTGACTATTTATCCTGGAATGCTGTAGTCTAGTAAGCGGGTCATATGGATCAACCAGCGAGACCCACAGACGAAAGCAAATTAGTATGTTATACTGGTTACAACTATTAATTATGTTGAAACTCCTGCATCGAGTTTTAAAACGAAATATGGATTTAAATATATTTAATGCTAATGTGATTGACTGTTGACACGCGCAATTTTCAAATAGTGAATCATTCAGAGTCTAACAGCGTACAATACAATGATGTTTTGATAAAATAGTATAGGTTGTAAATATCGTGTGTTTTGACAATGTCGAATATCACAAAAGTTAATCATAATATCGTGAATCATTAAATTGATTTGTCGTCGTAATTTTATCGTTTACTTAGAAATATATGCTTATACTAGCCATTCTCGGACCTGCTGTAGTGTAATAAAATTATAATGTGTAATGTAATGCATATAAAATTTGGTAAGCATCGGTAAGGCTGTTTCGGAGGAGTAAGGTAACTAAAATTGTGACACGATAATTTTATATACTTAGTCTGGCCATAAATATTAGCATACTATTAAAAGTAAAAAAATGTTACATCTGAATTTGGAATCTGTGATTTTTATTCATTTGTGTACCAGGCTATTAATAGGTACAATAAGACTTCCTCTGTTTGTGACAGAAAAATCTGGCCACCCACCTAGTATTCGTACAAAAAAGGTGCTCAAAGAAGTAAGGGAAAGAATTCGAAGAAATCCTGTCCGAAATGGAAATATTTTATCTCGGGAAATAAAGATAGCACCTAGAACCATGCCGCGTACTTTAAGAGATGACTTTAGACTCGCAGCCCATCATTATTTTCTGATATATTAAAGGTGAATAAGGTATCATTAATATAATTCTTAACGGATAAATTGAAGATGAATGGGGTGGTAAAATCGAAACAACTACTGAAGCTGTACGCAAAGTGAGGTCACAGAAAAAAATTGTTTGTGGATGAAGTTTTTTTTTTCAATTTACCAATATTTTAAGAAACAAAATGGCCGTATTTAAGCTGAAAGCACTATGGAATCTTCCCTATTAATCGACTGAGTGCAAAGTGGGCATTATCCGACTTCTGTGATGGTTTGGTGGGGTGATAGCTGTGAGGGAGAGACTGTGCCATATTTTTGTAAAAAATGTATCAAAACATAGGCACAATTGCATCAAAATACCACTCTTGAGAAGGTAGTTAAGCCCCGTAGTAACACCATGTTTAATAACCAAGTATGGTCCATCGAGCTAGACTCGGGACCAGATCATAAAGCTCGATCCAGTCAATTTTGGTTAAAACGAACGTTCCGGACTTGAACAAAGCTGAAGACTTTACTTCGTCTAGTCCTGACCTTAATCCGCTGGATTATGATTTATGGTCAGTTTTAGAGAATACAGCTTGATCCCAAACGCCGAGAATTTATACGATTGGCAGTGAAGATTTTTCCATGGAAAGAGTGCGTGCTTGTATTGATAACTGGCCTAAACGTTTAAAGGACCGTATTGCAGCCAATGGGGACCATTTCGAATAAGCTTTTTATATTTTTAATTGTCTTATATTTGTATACTAAACTAACACACGGAAAAAGCAATAAATGTTATTTCAAATATTTATTTTTTATTTTTTCAGTATTTACGGCAAGACTACGTTAACATTGGCTGTGTTTCTTTGTTTTGTTTGTTTGAAAATTTCTTTCCGTGTTAGAGAGCTCGTTTACCGAGGAAGGCTATAGGTAGACCAACAGGTAAAAATGCGTATAAAACCAAGGGCAGCTTGTGAACAATATTTATCCAGATTCAATTGATTCTGTTTTCTTAGCCAGAAAGTATAATATTATCATCATAGAATTATAGATATGTACAAATAGATCGATAGAAATTAGACACAAGTAGCCCGTACTTGTGTATTTTACAATGGTGATCGTCGCTTTCATTGAAAAATCATAATCAATTTTTTTTTCGTCCGAATCCATTTCTAGCTACCACCAGCGTGAAATTCATTCCAAGGAGATCTCATTCATATTTTTCTTAATCACTTTGCTGTTGTTCCAGAATGTATCATGATCATCATCAGCCGTACCACGTCCACAGTTAGGCGTAGGGCTTTCAATAAAGTGCTCTAGGGCACGGCCGCGCTCAGGGGCCACTTGCATCCACCTAATGTAATCTCTATACTTAATGTAATTTTGTCCAAATCCGTTCTGATGAAACAGGAGCAAACATGCATTACAAACTTTCACATTTGTAACATTTACAATCTGGAATAACATAAAAAATACATTTTATATCGAAATAATGTATGGTTTCAACGAAATAGATTTTATTCTACTGAAAACGCGGGGCGCCACTAATAAATAATAAACCTAGGTATTTGTTCGTATTCGTGAAATCAATAAAATTGTTATCCGTCACGACGGTTTCCCTTCACTAGCGACTAGTACCGATAAAACAACAATTCCAATTATACTCTTACGTTTGGAAACTGACATTTAAGCGTGAATTACCATTTGCTATTGTAATATTTTGTAACATCTAACACTCGTGAGTCGTTTTGCGTGCACCATGGCGAATTCAAAATATGCAACCAGTTCTTTTATGCAACAAATTAATTTCTGCGTTCCTTTTTTAAACCAAATTTCAACGAATTCTATCAGTTTGGGTTAATGTGGTAGCTTGTGCGTATTTTATTTCCACGGAATCTTAGATTTATAACACTAAGATATCAGTAATATTAATGTCTTAATCTCCCATAAAAAAATCTAAAAATAAATAATCACTACTGGCTATGTCGATACACGCACGGGTCTGAGATCATGCCTGAAAATCTTATTTGGGATATCAAAAACTAAAAATCCCACTTTCGTGTATTACACAGAATACATCGCATCCATTGTTTACGTACACCGAGAAAGGTCTAATTTAAAAACCGCATTGCGCTCTGCTTTGTTCCAAAAAGGGACGACTCCCGCAGCGTGTTACGTTACAACGCCATTTGCCTGCCGCTTCTGGGGAATGTGAATAAACCGTGTTCCTTATTTAAAAATATCATTTCGGACGACGAAACGTTACGTATAGATAATAAAAATGAAAATGAGGTACCCTGTTCGTCATAAATCAATGTGCTCAGCGCTGTCGTTTCGTTACTTTATTTGAACTGTAATTGCTTACACAAAAACATGATTTATGTACATTCTCTGTATGAGCCTTTAAAATATTTTTTCAACATTTGACTTTCTTTGTTTTAGTCACCGTGTCATTGTTTTCTATCACAACAATTTAGAATTAGACATTATAATATTAAATTGAAATTGAAATTTAACATTATTAATGTCAATTAGCTAATGTTAAGTTGGTCCTTTTGGCAGTAGCATCATATCATTATACCTATAACCTTCCTCAACAATGTAGCTCATAAATTCTTCAAATCCGATCTGCAGTACCAGAGCTTAGCGCGTTCAAACAAACAAACGAACTTTTTGCTTTATTATATTACTATAGATACTTTTCAAGCTGAATCTGTTGTAGATATCCCGCCATGCCATAGCCGATCCCTACTCTTCTTTCATTTGGATAATGAAGTAATGAACAAACACGCTATTATGCCCGACACGCATAATTCGTGCCAAATAAATTGATGGTCCCATGACTCCAATATTGAGGTCGATGTACATCCTAGAGGCAATCTAGGTTACAACTGGTATGACCTAAAATCGTGTCTTGTTCTCTTTATTAACCCACATTCTAATTACAAATCCAGGTCCTTAGTTTATTTGTTGTATACAGCCGCAGATTTGGTTTTGTGTAAAAGTGTAGTGTCATATGTTAAATGTATGTCTTTCCCGCTGAGTTTGTGTCGCAGGTTCATCTCAGGTCAGGCGTAGGTGTGAACCAATGGTAAATTTAATTGCTGACGTTCAAAGTATATTTTTTATTAATTATATTTTCAATAAAAAAACATTTTCATTCAATTTTATTACACCTATATACTACTGAACAGATTTCCATGATGTTTACGTACGACACAAGTTATATTATAATCTGTAATGTTATCTGTTAAGCTACTTTTTGTTTTAAAAATTGCCAAAATATGAATTTGCCAAAAGAAAAAAAAACAAATATTCCTTGAAATGAGCAAAAAAATTGGAATTGAATTCTGATGTATCCGAAATATATCTTTATTATTTAATACACTTTATAAGCACTTTAGATTATATCAGTGAAGTCGTTTAATAATTGGATTATTCAATTATTGTGTATGCCTATATATAGAATAGGATTGGAAAGTTACTTAAAATGCTGAAAACAAGTTTTCGTTTATATTAAAAGTACCTTTCCTTAGATTCTTGAACAGGTTTCTTATAGATATATACTCAGTTCTTTAAAATGGTACATGAGTAGTGCGTATTTATTATAGAGGAAAAGAAAGCAAAGTTACATTTCATTAGCACCTAGCCAGTCAGAAAAATGGAAGCGGAAACCCTGAGTCAGTCAAAATATTTATTTCCATTCCGTTCAGAGTGTATCCACAGTGAGCAGATAAGTTGAAAAGAAAAATGTTAATATGAGTATTTATAGCCTACATAAATACTCATTGTTTGTGGATGCACGTCGAGTCAGGGTAACCGACATAGCTCAGAGAATCAGCAAACTGAAGTGGCAAGGGGCAGACCACACTGCTCGCAGAGCAGATAACCGTTGGGGAAAAAAAGGTTCTCGAGTGGCGGCCCCGCACCGGAAGACGGAGTGTGGGAATTCCTCCTACCTATGGCTGGACTATGTTCAGCAGTGGACGTCATCCGGATGATGACGTATGTACGTAGCGTTTTGAACAGGAACTTTTTAGGTTGTATGACATACAATCGAAAGACCGCCAATGAAATGCTACGTTTTCCTAAATATGGCTGCCATTGGTAATCAAAAATATCAATTATTTTATTCATAGACTTAAAATTTGGTTTATTTGTGTTGAAACGAATTACTGAGAAGATCCCAATATTGTGAAAAAAATCTGAAAAAAAAAAACAAACACTTCCTCCTTCTAACGTCGAATCACATGACATTATAATGCCTCAAATTTCAATGACAGTGGCAATCGACAACAGAGAATGTGTTTCAAAAGTGTTACCACGTACCGTGTCATTCTTTTATATAGAACGTTAACACCGTATCTTCCACTAATTACAGAAACAATAGCAAGGCCTTAAGACTTACGCTTTCATGCTTTTGTAACACAATATTCTAATTCCTGTTACGCTTTGCATTATAATATGTAGGTGGCGATATTTAAATATTTTTTGTACATTAAAAATAATTGGTAATATTATTATCGTTGTTAATGTTCTCTCTCTCACTTAAAAAAATACGAGACAAGGGCAGCATGGCTTCCGGTCTTAGCACGTTCCATTAGTAACGAAATAACTTTAAATAGTGTTGTTTGATAATTGTATTCTCTATTTAAAATCCGTTCCTTTTGCTGATTCATAATATCGTCTATAACTCTCTAGTCGATTCTCTTTATCGATAAGTTAAGATACAAAGACGGTTCAATGAATGCACTTAATGTATGTTAACATTAGTGAAGCGAAAGTACGTATACGTTAGTATCGTTTTCACACCTTAGCAGTGACATTATTCGCTTGATCATTTTAGAAATAGAGGTAAACCAGACCTATGCGAAGCGCTTATGCTACCCTTTTTACGTGACTGCGCAAGATGGATTATTCATAAAATGGAAGAGTCAGAAGTAAAGACGAAAATAATGTACACAAAAATTGCTGTTGTTCTTTTTCTTGGAACGGATCTTATGTTTTTTTATAATGTGAGCGGGATTTAATATCGCGTACCATTTTAATCGAAGTAGTCACCTCGAGTCCCGACGTCTCCGCCGTAATGCAAAGGCCATGTTTGCGGGTAGACTCTTTACTGTATAGAAAGTCATCTTATGCTGCGGACGCGAGGACAGCCTCACCAGAGCGCTCGTCGGGCGACGAGACCAGATTTGGGATTTAAGGGGAGACCACAATCCGTCTTGCACGTGTCCGTTTTTTCCGAAAGTATCCGACTGCCATTCTATCGGAATACCACGAGGGAATTGAGAGCTTGCGTGCTCTTGTGCAAACAGACTTGTACGTGATGTCCTACGCATTTAGCCAGTCTCTATATATCACCATAACCTATATCGTGTCGGCAACGCTACCTACTCTCTAAGTTTTATATATTGATAAGCATTGTTTTTCTATTTTCCTCCATACATCTTCAAAGGGTCTCATAACTATCATGGAGAATGATACATCACACTAGATTAGTGACAAAAGATGACGACTGGAACGTGCTAATGAGAGAACGTGCGGACGAGGACGTATCAGTAAGTTTCGCGATAAATATTTATGTAGCCAAAGTTTATCTACTTATGCGTGTACATATTATCGCGTATTTAAGTTTGTTTATCACAAAAATGCTGTAAATTTTTATGAGCTCTCTTGAGCTTGACGCTTGTCAAGGCAGATAATATCAAGTCAATGGCATTAAAATTATATTGAGACATGTTACCGCCGCGTGATTTCGTTTGAGTTTCGAATGAGTAGGAGTTGCACGAAAATTCATAAATAATTAAATTAAAATAAATTATTAATTAATTATATAAATAAAATATACCACAATGGAATCTTGATTGTTAGGGAATGAAAAGTATATTTCAATGCCAATAATATTTTGTGCTACCGTAAAAGTCTAAATTCTAATGATTTCCATCAGAACAGTACAGGAAGTAAATGCATGTTGGGCTTCTAATATCGCTCATTAGTATGCAGGGCGTGTCTACTGCTTTCTATATGACACTCAATAACGCGCACAACGGACCCTCTACCATATAAGAAAATATGACGTGATTAGCTTCATAGATTTGTGTTAGCTAATTTAGATGAAGAAGAAAGAAAAAAGAAAAAGCCACAGGGAACAATATGATTCCTTCATAGAGAGCTCCATAAATTTGCTTGTTCCAACGAGGTCCTTTAAGCCTAACCAACTCAGAAATTTTTATTTCTTGCTATACCTATTGACTATATTTAGGTACTTCATAAAAATATATATAAGTAAATCTTAGGGATCTTCAAGAAAACAGCCCACTTATCTCTAAAAAAACGCATCTGCAAGACATCAAGTGTTGTGGATGCCTGTGAGCGTTGGTGATCACTTACTTTCACGCGATCCACTGCTCGTTTGCCTCCTATGCTAGAAAAAAATGACATTGAATTAATGATCTTTTTTATCTGTCTATACGTAATACGTATAGACAGATAAAAAAGCTATCCATATGTTAGATGTAATACGTAGTCTAGACTCAACATTTTAAAAGTGAATGGTGCAATTTTTTCTTTATTCAGCACACACGAATGCTCTTAAAAAATGGCCTTCTTGACATAAAGGCACCTTGGTTTACTATTACGTCATAGGTGCGCAGAACCTACCTACGAAATTTTGCGTAGGTCCACATTTATTATACCTGTGCCCACGACTTCGTGCCTTATGAGTGTCGCTAACGTTGAGCTTTGACCTTCTTCTATTTAGTGTAAGTTAAGAACTTACGCTATTTGTCTGGTTTCACTCTATTACTGTTACACTCTATCTTAGTCGAGTTTTATTATTTTTATATAACATCTCGTCTTACGGTGTTTGTCTGCGATGGACATCGAACCTACCGAATCTTAATGAAATTTGCCATCCACGTGTTTGGTACAATATAAAATATGCGCCTTCTATCATCTGTATCTTAACACAAAATAAACTCCCTAAAAGCTACCTGTCTGTGTGTGATCGTTTTTCTTAAAATCTACAGAACTGATTTTCATGCGGTTTTCACCAATGGATAGAGCGAATTCCGAGAAAGGTTTTGTTAGGTGTATAATTGATGCTATTCATGGGCGAAGCGGGGGCGGGATCGCTAGTTGTATATACAAATCTCATGTTTGTCAGCGATGGATACCGATTTTGATGAAATTGGTACACCTGAGTGATTTGGTTTAATTTAAAGTATAAGCTACTTTTCTGTCCATTCTAACAACAGCCATTTCAAGACAAAGCCGGCTCAGCTAGTAGACTTATAAATTACCGACTATATTTTTTTTGTTTCGCGGGGAAATGCATTTTCGCTCTGCCGTCGATCCGATCCGATGAATTTGTGGGATTCGAGGCTGAACCGAATACCCGATCAAGCCCCGCGGATACCTTCGGTCGCCTTTACTGGGATACGCCGGGCCCTCGGCGACTGATCAACTCTTTATAAGGCACTTCTCTAACAGGCGGCTGTTATAAGATCCTTAATCAGAACTCGGAATCGTAAAATCGGTTCCGGCTTTGACCTCTAGCCCCAGTTGTGGAAGCAGTATAAGTTGCGCGTAGCGCCTTTACTGCACTTCCACCCGTCGTCTGTGCGGCAGGCCGTTCGCCGCCTGGCCCGGCCCAGCGGCCTCCTTCTGATAAGTCACTGTATCTTAGGACGCCAGCACGATCATCGATTGTGCTAGAACATGGAACCTAATGCAACTTAATAACAATTTAGCTTACCAGTCTGATTGATAACTAGCCGAAACAACGAACTTTAAAAAATATATTCTATCATCTTTTGGAAACTAGAACGACAAATTTGAGTATATTCGAACTGATAGAATTTGTGTGAGGGGACTTAGAACTTTCTCTTAAATTTTCTCAATAACGGAAAGAAACGAAATTCGTGCGGTGATAAAGTTTTACATTTTATAAGGGAAAACATCAACCCAGGTAAAAGTAAGCTAGGCAGTGTTTTAGGTAATACTGATCCTGCTGTGAGTACAATTCACACCTGGGTAACTGATTTTAAATATGGGAGACAGAGCAGCGAAGACGCCAACAGGTCTTTCCGTCCAAATGAAGTCACGAATCCGGACATGATCAAAAGGATTAAAAAATCGTTTTGAATTTACGCGCGCTTAAAGTTGCGGCAGATAGCAGAGATGATAAGCATTTCTTCTGAAATATTTTCCAACATTTTACACCCACATTTGCGAATGAAAAATCTTTGCGCGCTATGGGTGTCGCGTTCGCTCAGTGTTAACCAAAAGCAACGTCGAGTGGACGATTCGTCGGAGTGTTTGGCGCTGTTTAAGCTTGATACTAACGTCTCTTTGCGTTGTTATATGACAGTAGATGGAACATAGATACATCATTGTACTTCTGAAACAAAAGAACATTGTAACCAGTGGACTGAAACCTGTACCGAGGAAGTAAAAATGGTTTTGTGGGCCGGTAAAGTGATGGCGACTGTTTTTTGGGATGCTCGAGGGATTATTTAAGCAGATTATTTGCAAAGAGGAAAAACAATAAATGGAGAGTATTATGCAAGCTAGCTGCAAAAATTTTGTAAAGAAATCCGAAAGAAACGGCCTCATTTAGCCAAAAAGAAAGTTTTATTCCACCATGAGAACGCACCTGTGTACTCATCAAGTTTTTCAGTTGCCAAACTCCATTCATTGCGGTTCGAATTGTTACCTTATTCCCCCTATTCCCCAAATCTGGTCCCGTGCGACTCCCACTTATTCTCGAATCTCAAGAAATGGTTAGGTGGCCGAAGATTTTTATCAAATGATGAAAATCTTCGACCACGTAGTAGGGGTTAGAGAAAACATTTTATCAAACTGGTGTAGCGGCCTTGGAGAAGCGCTGGACTAAATGCATCGTGGTAGAAAGAAACTACATTGAAAAATAAAATTGTTTTAATAGATTATTTTGTGTTTAAGTAGATTATTAAAGTTTTTCTTTGTCGTTTCGGATACTTATCGATCACCCCTCATGTCCTTCTTATGCATATTTTTGCTAAGATCTTTTTTGTCTTTTTTCAGGTTTGATGAAGGTCGCGATGGATATCTGGACCTTAACGAGGTGAAACGCATGATGGAGCGGCTGGGCGCACCGCAAACACACCTGGGCCTCAAAGCCATGATCTCTGAAGTGGACGAGGATGGAGATAACAAGATCAGCTTTAGAGAATTTTTACTTATTTATCGGTAATCATCAGTGCGGTCTCAATCCCACTCGTATTTTACAGAATTAAAATTTAGGTAGTTATACGAAATGTAATTGGCTATTAGTGAAAGAAAATGTATACGCTCTTCGAACACCCCCCCCCCCCCCCCC
>JAFELO010001444.1:541393-564107 GCA_017140195.1 Eumaeus atala
CCCCCAACACCCCCCCGGTAATATACGAAACGTAGCACTCCAGCCTCCTTCTCATAACGCTCACGTCACGCATTCACCAGCTTGCTCCCCAAATTAAGCGTGCGTGAAAAACTTTTACTTAAAAATATAATATATGTTCATTCGTGACACCATCACCATGGATCCTTACCACTTGATTAGCCACTTAAAACACTACTTTTCTTTTTGATGTTCTCAAATACAATTTTTTTTATTGTAACGCAAATGAGCATCTTTTAAATTTCGAACACGAGCTGATAAATGAAACAGGTTTATTTTATAAATTCTGAGCAGGCAGTTTCAAATTCCAGTAACCAAGTGCGTTAGCTTACAAGTCTTGCCCATATATTTATGTATACTATACTAGCTGAGACTCACGGTTTCACTTACGTAATTAAATAATGTCATATATTTTTATGTTTAGTACCTATAATGTAGCCATTATAGCACATTAAGAAATTTCATCTCCATCATCAGCCTTCATTCTTCTCTCCTTATTGCCTACTTCAGTCTACTGCCGGGCATAATATACACCTTTCAACAAATGCTAGGGCAGCAGGAATTTTCTTCTAGCAATAAAAGAAGGAGAAGAGAATTAGAGATATAGAGAGCGCGAATTTCTCCTTAGACTTTTCCAGTGATGAAAATAAAATAAAAATTCTTTTTATCCTACTACTGTTTCAGGAAAGCACGCGCCGGCGAGCTTGAGTCAGACTCCGGGCTGGATGCCCTCGCGCGTCTGACAGAAGTCGACGTCGATCGAGTTGGCGTGAATGGAGCTAAAAATTTCTTCGAGGCTAAAATAGAGGAACTGGCAAAATCAAACAAATTCCACGATGAAATACTTCAAGAACAAGAGGAAAAGAAACGCGAGGCAGAGGAGAAGGCTATGCGGAGGCAGAGATTTAAAGAAAAGTCCTCCATTTTCCAACAGTAGTTTAAATACGTTAAGCTGATGCCTTTCTAGTCTTTAAGCTGTTACCATATGGCTTTAGAAAAATATATTAAATGAAATAGATAAGGTTATTAATTTATTTCTTATAACTGTGCTGGTTCTCAATAATTGCAGGCATTTTAAAGAAAAAAATATTATTTAACCTTCTTTAACATGTTCTCTCTTCTTCGTTAATTAAATTATGAAAAAGAATCAAGGCAATTGGGCATGTTATATTAATCTATGCCTTTCTGAGCGAAAAAAGAAATGTATCTCATTACGTTTTAAATATATATTTTTTTTGAACATTCAACGCATGTCAATTGGGTCCCATCGTAAGTACCTAGTGATAGTCTATACTTAAGGTTATCATAGAATAAACAATATAAAATAATTATATCATGTGCCTAATTAATATAGTATAAGTTATTAAACTATATTTTATAACTATACCTACCTATTGCTTTTAAAGTTCGTTATGTGATTTAAAGTATATACACTCTGTGTTTTACGAAAATCTTTTATTTCTTCAACCTTTGTCTGCCAAGTTAACATATCACATAATTTGTCCTTCAGGATTATTAGTAGGTACTTTTATTGCAATACATCATGTGCGCGTGTTTCAAAAATAACTTCAAGATACACAGTATATTAACGATATTTTTTTTATTATATATCCATACATTTGATTTCTGGAGATTGAGTTTTGACATGTATATGTAAATACATAAAACCTATCCCCAGTACACAAAAGTATGGATGTTACTTCTTTTTATTGTTACGTACCTCAAAGAAAATTCTCAATCTGCCACACAATCTCACATCCAAGAAAAATGGACCTTTTTCACGGACTTTTGATATTTTCTTCTGGTAACCCTAGACGAAAGTTTACTGACATATTCTTACTACAGTAAACTCTCGTTCTCTAACTGCTAGCAGCTAGTGCTCGCAATGCAACTAAGGTAACAGATAACAAACTGGGCAGGCATGGCACTGCGACTGTACGTCTTGGTGGATAGAGATGAAGGATGAGGATACATTATTATCTCAGTCTATTAATCTTGCTTCCGCATTGCGCTGACAGATGTGAGTTAAAAAGAGACAGATAGTAAAGCACACTTGCTTGCCCTTTCGACTATTCTTCTCTATCTATAGTATGTCTATGCAGCTCTTTCTATTGGGAGAAAGGCCCCTTTTATGATTTTGTCAGTCTCACGGAAACGATAAACTGTTCTTTCGTTGATCTTTAGGTTTTTTCTTCAGCATAGGATAGGATGATAATATATTGCTTCCGCGCGTGAGAGGCACTTCGACTTATATTCGAATAACTGCTGTGAATGTATTGAAATACAAAACATAAGAGCTTATTAGGACTTGGCTAAATTTCGTAGAAAACGCCTTGGAAGAGGTGGATGGCCTATCATAGAAAGGATGTTAAATCATTCAGCTTCTCAGAAACCATTGCTCTAATTAGAACATTTTTAAGGCCCTTACTTGCTAAACTCGATTACATTTTACTAAATTAGCTTTCTCACCCTCATCTGCGGTGACTTAGTATGTAAGTAGTAGTCGTTTTGTACAAAACGCCATAATAACGTTTTCATAATATTTTAATAATTTTCTCAGGCAATTCCAGAAAGAGTTATAATTGATACAAGCTATATCTCATGGCTTGGAAGTGACGTTGTTTTATTTTTTAAGAAGGGTGACAAATCACTTCTTCAAAATTACAGACGAATTTCACTTCTTGGCCATATTTACAGTTTGTTCTCAGGAGTCCCGACTAATCGTCTCACTACAAAGCTTAGAATACCAGCCACCGGAGCAGGTTGGGTTTCGCAGAAGATTTAACACCATGGACCACATTTTCACCATAAGGCTAGTTGTACAAAAGACACATGAGTACAATTAGCCGCTGTGCCTTTCCTTCGTGGACTATGAGAAAGATTTTGACTCTGTCGAAGGCTGGGCTGGTCTGGAAGTTTTACAGTGATGCCAGGTCGATTAGGGATACGTCGAAGTACAGAGAGCATTGTATGACGCTGCTTTTGTGTCCGTTCTGATTCCGGGAGGTCAAACAAGACCAATCCAATTGCATCGAGGAGTGCGACGGGGGGATGTTATTTCCCCGAAACTGTTCACTGATGCTTTGGAGGACCTCTTTAAGACTTTAAACTGGGCAGAATGCGGCATAAATATTAACGGCGAGTACTTCTCACATCTACGTTTCGCCGACGATATTGGCCGAATCGTTGAAAAGCTTACAGGAAATGTTGCACAGCCTAAAGGAATCCTCCCGACGGATTGGCCTTAGGATGCATTTGGAGAAGACAAAGGTCGTGTTCCACGAACACGTTTGCCCTAGGCCGGTCAACGTCGATGGTGTTAGCCTCAAAGTTGTAGATGAATACGTCCACCTCGGGCAATATTACAATTAGGTAGATATAACTTCGAGAAGGAAACCAATAGAAGGATTCAGTTGGGTTTGGCAGCATTCCGGAGGCTTCGTCACATTCTCACGTCGCCTATACCGAAGAGCTTGAAGACGAAAATATTCAGCCAATGCGTTTTCCCCGTGATGACCTACGAGGCCGAAACATGGCCTCTTAATTTAGGACTGGAACGCATGTTAGCGGTAGCTCAACGGGGTATTGAACCTGTAAAGTTGAGTGTTCCTCTGTCCGACAGAATTCGTAACGAAGTCATAATGCAGAGAAATGGCAATGGAACACACACTCAGAAGAACAGATGGCAGATGGACCAGTAAGGTCCTGGAGTGGAGGCCGCGTTTAGGAAGACGAACTGTTGGACGACCGTTCACCAGGTGGGGTAAGATGATCTACGTTCAGTAGTCTTGGCGTTCATGTAGAGAGGTCTATGTCCAGCAGTGGACTGATAAGGGCTGATAATGACGATGATGAAGATAATGATTTCAAATAAAACAGGTGAAATTGATTCAAGTGTCCCTATCTATTCTTATAGTTGAAAGGAAACCCGCCGTTATCACAACCGTAGCACATCCGACGGAAGTGGTCCGGAGTTTTCTGGTCGGCCATTTGCGTCAGTTGACCAATCGTGTCCAAGCAAAATATTTCAGTTGTCCAGCTACACGATGGTGTATTTATCTCTACTTATCACCTTAACTGAACTTGCTGCATTAATGCAGCGGCTACACGTGCGGGATCCAATATTGTAGCCCCCGCAGCAATTATTTCCACAGACCGCAATACTTATGGACAGAATATACTGTAGACAGCCCTTGAACTTAGAAATAATATTGATGGAGAAGGGAAGCCATACCAGAAAAATGAAGGAAACGAGAGACGCAGATAATAAAACATATTAGCTTTCTCTTCCAACACTTTCGGACACGTCTTATAATGGCGTCATCCTCTACCTATATTATCTCAATGCCATTGAACCCTGAACATTTTTCGGAGAGGGAATTTAGTGGAAACAGAATTAAATATTTTGAACACTGTTGTTCATTCCTTTTTATATTGAAACAAATAAAATAAACTTGCAATCTGTTTATGAGTAAATAAACTACTTGCTTATGAGTGTTAATAACTGTTACAGTCGCAACTGCACAGACAAAGATACTGCTACCGCGTATTAAACAAATACACACATAAAACTGTAGGAACAGTTTGTAAATGGAAACGTTATAAGCGTTAGAGGAATAATTCTGAAACAGGGTTTATGTGTAACACTTATGAATATGTTGCATTTAACAATACTTTTAAGGCTAAGATCATATGTATACATATACACCTCCGCCTCGTCTTTAGTCGTTTAGTTGTTTTAGTTATAAGAAGTTAGTTCATAAGAATATTATTAAGATCCGTGATGCCTTCCCCACTGACAAGTGACAATGACGGACGGTAACTGACAATTGTTTTGTTAGAGGTCTAATCAGATTTCAGTCAAACTCAATTGAAAATGGAGGAAGGTGTTTCGGTGAAACACGAGGACAAAAAATTCGATATTAAACAAGAGAAACAGGAGAATATTGACCCGTATAAATGTGAATTCGATTCCGGAAGCCAAGATAGTAGCAAAAGTGGTAATAGTAGTTATCAACGCTGGGCGCCTAATTTAAATGGAGTTAGAAAAAGTGCATTTACGCCATATAAGTCTGTTCAGTGTACTGCGTTAACAAATTTACAAAGAGGTATTTCTATTTGTAACAATAAACTATTTCGATTATGTTTGACATATTTGCTTCAATTGT
The DNA here is from genome assembly GCA_017140195.1 of Eumaeus atala. Classification (NCBI taxonomy): domain Eukaryota; kingdom Metazoa; phylum Arthropoda; class Insecta; order Lepidoptera; family Lycaenidae; genus Eumaeus; species Eumaeus atala. Next base: position 546,580 of record JAFELO010001444.1, read on the forward strand.
TATATCTTCAAGGACGCTTTTGTAGGTAATACGCAGGCGCGAGTCCCTGAACTACCTCAGCCCGATTGTAGCTTTCACGCCAAGGCTGGTCGTGGAGAAATAACACGTGACGACGTGAAACTGGAGCAGTATGTTGATATTGCAGATGAACATGGACTCACGGCTCTGCACTGGGCAGCAAGTTACGGGCAGTTAAATAGCTGTCAGGATTTAGTATGGTAAAACTAGTGTTCTTTGTTCTTAAGATCTAGTAGAAAAAAATTTTTTTTTTTAATTATTGTAACTTGTGGGTCAAACTTTAAAATGTTTTATTTGTTTATTATTGTTCAGAATGTTAATAAAACTAATGATTTAGGAGTGGGGCCAATGTTAATATGCGGGGTCCAGAAGGTGAGACAGCCCTACATTTAGCAGCTGCCGGTGGTCATCATGAAATAGTGAAGTTTCTTTTAACTGAAGGTGCAGATGCTGACATTCAGGATGATGTAAGGGCAATGTCATTATTATTCATAACATTAATATAATAACAAAATCATTTATGTTCAGACTGTGGTGCATAGAAGTCACTACTATTACCGAATAGGTTAAAATACTAATGTTGGTACACACGGAAATTGAATAGAAAAGGCTCCAGACTCCACACCTAACAAGCTCACTAAACCCTCAACACAGAGTTCCATGAAGGGACAAGTCAAATTGATCCCCCAGCACTTTCAAGATCTACCTGATTATGATTTTCTCATTGTTTGTATATTTTGTTTTTCCACAATACTTTATCACCAAGATATACAATTTTATGACAATGTGAGCCAAACACTATAATTACTTGTCTGTTACTGTCTTATCTGTGTTTTATTGTTCCTATTTATGTTACCCTTATTCCAGTCCGGAAGTACTGCCCTAATGTATGCAGCTGCAGCAGATTTTCCTTATACCTGTAATGAGCTTCTTATCCGAGGTGCAGATCTTACATTAACCAATGACTATGACCAAGATGCCTACACTCTGACGACCACAAACAATTGTAAAATGGGTAAATATATTTTAAATATTTATTATAATTTTATCTATCTAAAATGTATAGTCTATCTAAAATGCTGAAACATGTTTTATATAATTTTCATACAACTTATGATAATTAATTTACAACCCTGGAAGTACACCCCACTCACTTGAGTACAACCTTAAAAGTGACGGCTATGCTTGTGCAGTGGGTGAGGGCAATTTCATTACACACAAATGAAAATAAAGAAATAAAAAAAAATATAAAGAGATTTTTGTTTAACTTGTCCTATATATAGGACATGCGTTGAAGGAGAGCAACGCATCGGCATAGTAATTATGTGGATGTTCATGGACGTCGATAGTTGTAAAAAGGCTCCGATTATTGTTTGCCTCCCTATTTTATAAAAAAAATATAGGTGCATAGGCCTATCTGTTGGCCTTTTGCCATCTACTTTCTGGAGACAAACAGTTCTAGAGCTTGTGACCTGCTTTTCGCGCATGTGACCAAGGAACTCGAGGTTTTCTCTATAGGCAGTTGGTCGAGAGTGTCGGTTTCTTATCAATCTAAAGCATAAACATACCAGTATAAGGTGAACAGTAATCTGTTATAACTGAGATTTTGTCTTATTTCAGCACAAACTGTGATAGAAAATTTTCTGATTGGCTGCCTCAGCAAGATTTGAAGGATTATGTTGCTCTGGACAACCAACGTTTATTTGTTTTACAGAGAAGATAAATGAAATACAGGGATTAATTTTTAATGTAAATGTATTTAATATATAAGTTAAAACCTTACAAACATGTGATGACTCAATAAACAGACAATATATTAATTAAATCTATTTCTTATATCACATTTTATATATTATTTACTAGGACTAATACTGGCTCACTGTTAATAGTAAACACACACATGAATGACATGCTTCTGTTGGATTAGAAATAACTTTTAATTTGCTTCTAGGAAATTAAGATGATTTATTCAAAAGAATTTATTGGTGTTAGCATATAAGGTTTAACTGTGTATCAGTGTTGTTTGTTCACATAGTGTTTTAGTTAAACAATTGGTTCCACTTAGTAAATACACTAAAAAAATATATACTGGACAACACGTGTGTATCCACAAGCATAACATATTCACTGACCCCCAGTCAAGGTGTTATCAAGGTTTGTTCAGAACATGTAGTCATGCATACAATATTAAGTATATACAGCACTTTCCTTGATCACCCCCCATATGTTACAGTGGGTTTTGTTTTAATATGTTTGAATGTGTTTAATAAATTAAATGTCTCAAAAATTATTAACAAATATTTGATAAGTTTCTTAAATTGTGTATTTCATGTATACAGAAAATTATTATATTCAATGTAGTAGTAATAAATGTCAACCTTATAACATTGTTTTACCGAAAAATATATTTATATAATTGTTCATAAGTACAATAAACGAATGAAATTATTTTAAAGAAAATCTTCATTCTGTAACAATATTCAAGAAGGTATTTAATTGTATTTTTCCTATCTTCTCGTCGTGTATTAACTATCATACCCATTTATAGATTATACAATTGTTATTTTCCTATAGAGATATGTAACTGCAAGCACTATAGACAGTAAAATGAATGATTTGTTCAATCCATCCATTTAGAAATATCTGGATATGCTTTTCGAAAAACCTAAACACTCTTTAGTGTTGTAAGCGCGTGTTATTGCTTATCGTTTTAATTTTTTTACGTAGTTTAGTAGATTTGTATACCTTTCATTGACAACAGTGTACATTATGTTACATTGATAAGTTTTATCTGCGTATTTAATAATTTCTAAATGGATCGATGTTAAACAGTTGACCACTCAAAGTTGTCTTATATTCAATTATGCAAACTTAATAAATGGTTATGAAATAAAACTTTATTTTGTAATTTACCTGGAACGCTCAACTCTGCCCTTGCCACTCCCAAGCCTGGATGCAAAAAAGAGGAGGTTTGCCCTTGAACGACATTTTGGGAGTAGGAAGGACCCAAAACAATATCAACGAAGGGCCGGGGAGGCGGTATCTTGATCCTACCAGGTCACTGAAAGCCTTGAATTGTAAATGCCTTCAGAAAGCTCAGCGGCAAATATCAGCTTACGAGAATAATATTTGCTACTACTAATTTAATGCAACATGGATGTCTAAATTAAACACGCAACTACCCCTTGAGGAGAATCCCTCTCTGTGCAAGGCTGTTCACAATAGCTAAGCCCAGACTGTCCCATAGTATTTGGGGAACAAATTTCGATGAAACATACCAAAAAGTAAGGGAGTGGGTGCCCAGGCCCCCTTACCAGGTAATGCTACTGGTCATAAGGATAGTCAGAAGCTAGTTCAGCAAGTTTTTCACCTCAGCCTACTCAGAAGTAGACCTAGAAGTGCATCAGAACGCTCCGGAAACAATATTGACAATTTGTGTAGATAGCCAAAATACTAATCACCTTGCCTGGCAGATGGTACCAATAATTAGAAATGTTAAACGGAAAAAGATCTCATCACCATCTCATGAAAAAATATCTGTACGCAACTAATTCGAAGGCTCCATATATAAAGGGCAGGCTACGTTGGGAGTGTAGCCCTACAAACCATACACAATTACGTCTCATCTGCTTATAACACGACTGATTACACTATAAAGAAAAACCAGGAAGGCTCTTTGATATTTGTAATATTTCAAAGATATTTTTAGGGTTCTGTTGCCAAATTACAATTAGCGGAACCCTAATAATTTGTTCATGTCCGTCTGTTGCAGACATATTACCCGGTGATTAGTATTTGAAATTTTGAAGGTGTATTTGACGAACCAGCTTTTGGCCGGTTTTAAAAACCTGGACATAGCCATAAACAAGGCAAAATACTTAGTAATTACTCTCAAGGATACCTTTGAAAGTAATTGCTTCTTCTGCTGAGCCTAATCAATGGCAAAACTAGCTTGTGTATGTTCTAGATGTTTGTAGGCGGACCTAATTGTCTTGTAACATTGACCACTCGCAACACAACTACGTAATATATTTGATTAACATGTCTACAACATAAACGCAAGTTCGCTACGATAGAATGTATTGACTGCAAAAAGAATAATCTTGCAATCCTATGACACTTCCCTAATTCTAAATCATTTTCTATACTTTTTTTATATACTTTGCTACCAATGTAGCACTGTAGCACCCCAGTTGCTGAAAGATACATTAGACGAAGACATGGCAGAAAAATGCAAGTAGGGCGGGGGGATAGTCGAGCATCGTTTATATTCTTGGTTTCTTCTCTTGGTTCTTGGTCCTTATGTAGAGTACTACAAAAACTGGCACAACCATTTGTTTGCCAATGCACATTTAATTTACTGGCATAGACGACAAAAACATTCGCATACGCGGATGTGTTGCTCTCTTTCATCCTATCCTGTTAATGATGTACCGGATACTCACAAACCACTCCAAACGCGACATCACAGCCGTCTCTTTAGGGAGTATCGTGTGAGTTAGCTCCCCGGCCGTGCCTGCCCACTTCAGTTGCATTGCAGCATAGCACTACATCTGATTAAACTTTTACCATCGTCTTAACAAATAGTGCACTCGATGTCATTAAACCTATTAGTGTTCGTGTATGTCTGCGGCGATAGTAGACGGAAGTAGCAGCAAATTGACTATCGTAACAGAGTCCTCAGAAGATCATGTAGAATGTCCTGGAAAGGGTTAATAGTTCACCGTCACCACGGGCGGGCAGGGAGCTGGGAGACTGCAGCCACTCGAGATTACTGCCGTCATTACATGTATCGTCGTTTACCCAGTATGTCTTTATCATCAAAGCAGTGCAATGTAAGTCTACCTCTTACTAAAACAATAAAATAAAACTAAAACAATATATACATTTTGTATTCAAATAAAATATTGGATACAGTTACATATAAACCAGACGAAGTATAACAATACAAAAATTGTCTGATGTAAATAGGTTTAAATAATAATCTTTTGTCAGTCTTCTTGCTATATTCGCCTGAAGAAAGCAAACGCTGAAGTAAAAAGCCACTACAAACGAAGACAAGTTGACTTGTTTTTTAAACTTAAGCTTTTTGAAAATATATCGTGTTATTATTGCCTAATGTTATTATTATCTATTTGAGTATATGTATACACACTTATATGCTTTTCAATAAATTTGGTAATTTGTACCACTAAATCAAGTGATCTGAAGTAAACTAGGTTCATAAAAAAATTGTAATTTAGATATCTACAGTTTTTTCTATACTTTTCTTTACTTTAAATTAAAACTTTCAGTAAATGTTATCACACAGCTAATATATATTCTTTTTTATTTTAAACCTTCTTATATGAATGTTATATATAAAAAATATATTTACAAAATGTACAAATATAAATCAATGTTTGTTCGTACATGGTTTGAACCCTCAGTAATCCCGTAACCGTTTCATGTAAAAAAAAATTACAAAACGTGTGTCAGCTCTGACACACGACTGGGGTTTGCTCCTTACGAAGGAACATGATTCTGAAGTAATAGCTGTGAAAGCGCTGTACAGTGTCACGCTGGTATTACGGACTCTTTCACACATTTTTACTTCACATATGCTTTAAATCGTTTCTTAGTAAACTTATAAAAACAATGTAATACAGTAACAGGCCGAGAGTAACCCTTTACCGTGATTACGTCTTGCGTGTTTGACCTCAGAATAAAACTCACTCTTGGAGAGTGAAGTCTAAAAATTGAAACCCCCAGTTAATCTTTATAGTTTGGACTCGGTGAGCCAGTTGAAGGCCTGCGGCTTCCTGTTGGCCTGCGGGCTGATCAGGATGTTGATGATGCTGGGCCGGTCGGAGACGGCGAGAGCGGCGCGCAGAGCGGCCTGTATCTCGTCCGTGGTGCGGCACAGGTGCCCGCTGCCGCCGAACATCTCCATCATCTTCTCGTATCTCACCTCTGTAGACAGTGAGGTTGGTGGTGTGCTGGAAAAGGAAACATACATACAATTGATATCCGTGGACATGGAACTGACTTTGGATTGTTGTTTTTTTGTAATGTGTTACGGAGCAAACAACCAGTCGGTGCCTTACGTACCGCCATACATCCGCGGTATTTTAAATTCAAAATGATTTTAAATAAGTTTATTTTGCGACATAAATAACCCCGACAAGCAATCGGATTTCCGATCTATGATTCTTGATCTATGGATCGAATAATTTATTTTAGATCTAGTATCCCTTGTTACAGACATTATTTTCTTTCAATTCACAAGATTTAGGCATTATTTTAATTATCATCATTAGCCTGTTTCAGTCTGCTGCTGGACGTTGGCCTCCCCAAGCACACGCCACTGGGCTGTCTCCAGCTGTCCGTGTTCTGCTACAGCCAAAGTGGTGTCTTTGCGTATATTTTCCCTCCACCTAGTTGCAGCTTGTCCTACTTTACTCTCGACATCGTGGTCTCTACTTTTAACTCTTTTACTCCATGGGTATTAAGTAATGAAAGCGAACAAAATACTTTTATACGACAAATCTTTGACCGTCTCAACTGTTATTAAACTATAAAATGTGTACAGTTTTTTTTCTGCGTGGCTACACATGCGCCGCACGAGTCGCGGCAGAATTACTACCACTTTTACGGCGGTATCGTGTGAGCGAAAGGTATTTTTCCAGCCGTGCCAGCCCAATTGGACTACAACACAGCATGGCACTAACTCTTACAGTTTTACTACATTTGAATATTTTCATAGTATTGGAGGCAAACGGGCTGTTGGGTCACGAGCAAGTGATCAGCAACGCTCCCAGACACCCGCGACTCCAGGGGTCTCGCGACGTGTTGCCGTTCAGTTTCCCTGATGCATACTCGTTAGTGTGTTACGCCAGGATGACATACGGAGGGCTACGCGACCAGCCTAAGAGATGACCTCCAGGTGAGGAGTACTACGTGTATAACGGCAGGCTATAACATCACAGAGCTACACGCCCGAGTGTCCTCGTCCACTGGCCTCGGGGCCGTACTGCATATCGTATCAGCATCAGCTGTCACGGCTGTCATCACAAGACTGACTGTGCCAATACCTCTACAGATATGCAACACCAGTGTACTAGTGAACACAACTACGACGAGTTACCTCTGCGCGAGGTCGCCTCCCTCCCGCAGGCTGTCCATGGTCTCGCGGTCCAGGCCGTTGTAGATGCCGTTGTTGTTCACGACTACAATGACCACGGGCAGCTTGTAGCGGAACATCGTCTCGATTTCCATGCCTACATGGAATTATACATCTATAATAAATTAAGTAAAAAGAATGACGTCATAGTAAAGACATGAATCATATTCTAATGGGCGGAGACTGCGAGCAAGAGAGCGTAACATGTTGTCTCTTTCACTCCATCGTTTACAAATCAATTAGAGCACCGTTAGCACGTAAAATTATATCATCCGTAAACCGATTTATACGCTAGCTTTTGTTATCATAATTATCTATATTGAGATCAATTCACATTTTACATCGACTTTTGGGCGATGAAACAAAATTGCAATTAATTATCGTTCATTGGTCTAGAAAAAAAGCTTTGGTGTCCTGTTGAAATTTGGGCTACAAAGAGTCAATGGAGTACCTGAGAATCCGAACGCAGAATCTCCTTCCACACAGATGACTCGCTTTTCTGGTGCGTTGTCTCGGCACCACATAGCCGCGGCGACCGCGAACCCGGGGCCGACCTGCCAATGGAAAGTATCTATCTACTGTAACACTTCACTATTATATACTTACGCCGCTGAGCTATAAGTTCTCTCACCCCCATGTTCCTACAAATATCTCTATCTCTTACCCCCATACGGCCGCATCTCTCTATCTTCTCTTACACCCGAGGTGCTGAATATGCTCTCTCTGCCTCTTACTCTTATGGTGCCGAAGGTGCTGCATATCCTTCTCCTACTATATTAAGCCCCACGGTTCTAAATGTGCTGCTTGTTTCCCTCTCCTACTTTCCAAACCTCACGGTCCCGAATGTGCTGCACCTCTCTCAATCTCTTAACCTCATGATGCCGATGATACTGCGTATCTCTCTGTAACTCTTACCGGCATGGTACCGAAAGTGCTGCATCTCTTTCTATCTCTTACACTCATGGTGCCGAAGATGTTCTCTCTCTCTCTCCACCTCTTATGCGTATGGTCCCGATGATGCTACATCTCTCTGTATCTCTTACCCCCATGGTGCCAAAGGTGCCCGCGTCGAGGCGGTGGCGAGGCTTGTTGTTCAGCAGCAAGCCTCGGCCGATGTCCATGGTGTTGGCTCCCTCGCTCACTATGATGCTGTCCTTCGGTATATTCGCTTGTACGGTCTTGAATACTGCGTAGTAGTTGAGCGGCAAAGACTTAACTTGGGCTTGGGCCTGAAACAACAAAGAAAATAATATAGAAGGATGTAGTGTCCTGCACCATGCATGACACTATTCGCTCCTATGGAGCATGGCACTACCTCTTACATAAAGTTTCCGTGACCTAAAAGTATTCAAATAAAAAAAGGACTCGACCTATAAAAGTAGTTTAACGCATAAAAAAATGTTTTTTTTTATATAATATAAACTTAAAGGGTATCTTTAGCGAATAGGATAACTTGTGCATAGACTGGTCGTGTCCATCGACGTTATAACCTATAGACTTCGCATGTCATAATTTCTACGTACAAACGTTTCAGGCAAGGCACTGAGGTACGCGGGGAGGGGAAGGCGTAAAAAATACAATATGACCAGCCAGCTTCTCGTGACTAGTGGTGGGAAGTGTCGGTAGGGCTTGTCGATAGTATATTGGTATGGTGTTTGATGGGTGTGTACCAGTACTAGGTTATACTACACTGATGCCGCAAAAAACTTAGGTGTGTTCTTTGACTCAATTCTCTTCTGGAATGCCTACTTTAATGACATCAATCGTAAGGTTCACTTCTCAATTTACTCTTTGAAACGTCTTCAATATTATTGATTTTTACAATTAAATTCTCACTGGCTCAAGTCCTAATAAACCGATCATTGATTACACACATAATATATATTGTGTGCAAGAAATGAACATTAAAACGAATTAGAGATATATATTTTTAGATTGAGGAAAAGTGATCATATGTCTCAGGCTCCAAGGATGTGCCAATACGACAACGGAGAAATTATGGAATTTTCCAATTTCATTACAATATTCTTTTTATATCCTATTCTCCTACCTATTCACATTCTCGCTTTTCAATTATAATTAAAATTTAATGACGTTCTTAGTACCTACCTAAAAGGTACAATGCTTTCCGCTGTCTATACCAATTTTCTATGTTGCAGCTGAAATGGCATCATGACTCGGAAGTTGCCTCTCGCACACATAATAACGGCGTGTTGTTGGGTTTTAGTTTGGCGTGGGTTGTGGGTAGCGGATTAAGTAACTGTGGGTAGGCACAAAGGTGGCGGTATCTTCTAGTCTCCGACTGCCGGTTTGCCTCGTTATCCCATATACAGAGTACGGATTACAATACATCTATAATTAAAAAGGCCAGAAATACTTGTATGTAGAATTTTAAAACTCAAATAAGTCCTAACAACAAAATATAAAAAATATCTTTTCGAACAAAGTAAATCATACAACAATAATTTTATTCTATTGCATGTAAGTGGGGTCACTAACCTGTAATACAATAATTTATTCAAGCACAACTTTTTGCATATAAAATATATTTATTTACATGTTTCCTTAGTTTTTTTCTGTTTATCGATAAATCATTGCTGTATCACAATAAATCATTGATTGTATTGTGATACGTCACAATTGTCAAGGACAGGAATAGCAATAATTGATTACATTTGAAAGAAATTGAAGGAAGATAAAATATTGTTTCCAGTGTAAATTGAGCTCTAAATAAATTACTTTCAGAAATTTATACACATGAAATTAGCTTACCTATGAAATGTAATGCCATCTTTTTTTATGTTAAACTTCCTGCTGTTTTTTCCACACCCTCTTATTGTACAAGAGGGCACAATGTATTTTATTTAATGATGTATAATATTAGGAGGTCTTTGGGTGATTATATAATGTTGACGGGTCACGAAACTGGACGGTACCAAAGAATATTTCGAGCTCGTATAAGTGCAATGACTTGCCAGACAATTTTTGCCCAGCATTAGGCGTCTATGGGTTATAACGTCCGATGGTCGTGTCCTTCACATATATGTGCGCGTATATTTACACACATATATACAAAGACTTACATAGACACAGTTAGCAATACGGTAGTCGCTGGGTACTTCTTTTTACAAAATAAAAATGCTACACACTCTTTTTGACCAACTAATGTCATATTATATTCCATATTATTATATTCTATATTCCATATTAATAGTCCATATTCTTGTATGGCACATATCGCATATTTTACTGTCTTGTTTTTTGCATAGTTTAATTTATTACTAATTTAACTGTAATTAAAATAACAATAAATTGTATTAAAGTGTAGTTAATATAGTTAATTACCGGTTTTTTGCGCAGGCGCTGTATAATTTATTCGTATCCAACAGACTTTCGTGTTATGCTAATTTACATCAATTATGAGTAGTAAACGTTGATTTAAAACATGTAAGTACCATACTCTGATGATACCAAAGTATATCTGCATCTATAGGTATTCTCTAGGAGGCGATTCAAATGCTCAATTTTTTTTGCCATCCCTACTAATCATTTTTTTTCACAATTGAGATCATTTTTCATTTTCAATTTAAATCATTGGTCATCCGTTTATGTCGTAAGGGTCCCGATAGGGGATTAGAAAATCTCTGGATGGGTTACTTTCGAGATCAGGGGGGGGGGGGTGTCAATACCAGTCTTACGCAACATATATTTTTTCTAAGAATATATTTAATCCTACATACATTTACATGGTGTTACGGATCGAAAACTGACAAAATAATCTTTGGTAATAATGAATGAGCATGTTTTTCAAATCTCAAGGGCAGTAATCTTCAGTAAACAAATCAACGGTAAAATAATTTAAAAAAAAAGTACCAACCTCAACAAACTCTGTATTCTTCTTCTGTTTCTCCTTCAACATCTGCCACCAGCCGCCCGAGGGAGAGACGGAGAACTTCTTCTGCGTCAGCTTCTGCGTCAGCGCCTCTACAAACGGCCTTATGTCGGAGTGTACAGCCACTTCGGACTTTATACTGTTGTGGAACTCCTCAGGGGATATGTCCACCTAGAACAACAAGTAGGATACATCCACTCTGTTCTGCGATATTATAAATATTTCTATCAAAAAGAATACTCCAAATGCCAAGATCAAATTCCGGTTTCATTTTATATTCATTAGTATATAGTACTAGAAATTACATAATAAAATAAATGAAATTTGAATAATTTGTTTAAATAAATACGTAATATAGTTTATATGTTGACTAAAATTAAATAATTTCGCATCAAATCGGTCATTTTGATGATTTTTTTTAATGGATCTATATTAAGTATATCCACATTTTAAAGTAACAATGTAAAAACGACTAGATACCCTATTATGGGGACATAAAACTGTATGGTCAACAAGATATTACAAGCTCAATCGTTAAATGTACTATAATCCTTTAGTGAGGTGCACGCCATAGACATTATAAAATTTTATCACATCAACAGTATCTACAAACGCGCAATTGGAGCCAATTGATAAGCACCGACACCCATTGACATTCACAGGAACAACAAGAAGAGATACGTTGCTTTTTTTGACTGCTGTATGCTGACGGAAGTATCCAGTGCAGCTTTATCGGTTACTATACGACACGTCGGGCGACATGTGAGATTGTGATCGACCCCATCATTCCCCGTAGATACGAAGGATGCATCCCGATAGTTATTTAAGATTAGCTAAAAAACTATTATTATCTTGGCCGAGGGGACCGGGGCTCCTCGCACTACCTCTCTGACGCGGGGGCAGCTCACGCGCGGCCGCTGGAGTTGGCCTTGTATCATCGTGGGGGAATAGATGCGTTGCCTACCTTTATTTCAATCCCTAGAACCACAGGCTACTAATCGGCACGAAACGCGACAGCGTAGCCAAGATTTTTAAGGTTCAGCATAGTATGGCCCTAAATCTTATAAAATACACTAAAACACATGTTATATTATATCTAGACATAGACTGGTAAAACTGCTATATGCTGGGTATCATGCTATATGCTGGGTAAATGGAAGGTAAACGCCAGAAGGCGTGCAACGATTATATTGTCTGACCAGATTAAAGAGCCTGTAGGCGCTGGACACTACCGGTACCGTACAGCTCAGTACCGAAGGACCGACTGAGAAGAGTACTAGATACTTATATAACATAACACCTAAGCTCTATTGTCGGGGTGGTTCAGTTTTAATTTACTTTTTATGTGTATTATCATTATGCTAGTGAATAATCCACATGTGTTAAAATCTGACTAAATGCCTATACTTATTATATATAAAACATATTTTTCTCGAGCATACAGTTGCTATACTGAAATTGCAACATACGTACGTATGTATACTGTACGCATGTGTTTCCCGCATTTTGTCAAGTGCGGTGGCCCACTTGAGGGGAAAAAGGATAGGAGACCACATTTGCGTAACAATTATTCGCGACGGTAGTGACCAAAAGGCGTCATCTGCTCTTTGGTACTATAAAAGATTCCTCCTTTGTTTTAAATTTCTAAAATTTCTTAATTGATTAAAAAATAACAACCTGAATAACTTTGACTGTGGGCGAGAAGCGCGGATGCTGGCCGAAGTGCAGCATCCAGTTGAGTCTAGCGCCCAGCAGCAGCACCACGTCCGCCTGCAGCAGCGCCTGCGTGCGCGCCGTCGACACGCACGCCGCGCTTTCGTCGGGGACCACGCCCTTGCCTACAAATAGGAACAAGTAATTATATCTGCAGGGACCACACATTTTATACCACAGCCCCACATCATTTATATGCAGTTGTGTAATCCTCCCAAATGGGCCACCGGCCACTAATAAACTGCACGCACTCTTATATGGCGGTACCCCGTGAGTGAAAGGTACCTCCTAATTTCTGCTGCGGTATGTCATTAACTCATGTATCTTATACTGCCGCAACTCGTAACAAATGTCACTAATCACAAATAGTCGGCGCATAAAGTATAGTGTAGTTAGTAAACTTTCAATAACTCGATTACCCATAGGCGTTGGTAGGAAAGGCACTTTGGTGTTTTCGACAAGTTTGCAGATGGCGTCCTCGGCGCGTCCGTACGCGGCGCCCTTGCCGACCACGATCAGCGGTCGCTCGGCTTTAGACAGCAGCTCAGCCGCTTGTTCCACCAGCGCGGGGTTGGGATAGGCCAGCGCGGGGGCGCCGGTAGTGTAGAAGTCTAATTGCACCTTGTCTTCATCCACTTCACCCTAGGAATAATGGTTGTTGGTGTTATACCACCTCGTGGTCTGGTGGTAAGCATGTAACAAATAATGCCAATGATGATGAACCAAATGAACCAGATAGGGACATCTGGTTCCGTATATTCGGGACATTTCTAATTTCTATAAATCAGGAACGTTACTGTGACGTCATAGTTTTTAGTGCTAGTTAGCATTATCGATTTACAGGACGTTATATATTTATATAGGCATATTAGTGCGTCACAACATTTTCACTTTCTAAAACTTTCTCACTTTACTTGTAAGGTCATTTTTAATAGTTATAGTCACTATTAAAAATGATCATAATTAATGCATTCTTTTGACTAGAGCTGGCCCACTTACTTTATATTATGCACATATTTATCACTTGCTTAGATTTATGGCTGACGAAGAAGCCAAATATGTAGGCCATACCCACTTAAATATACAACTTCATATATATTACTTATGTATAGTCAGATTAGTTGTTACGTATATAAAGATAGATATATTTTCTAAGTGTATTTATAACATAATAAATCTACTTAGTGACGTAAAAATATTTTAATGTATAAAAATAAATTGAATTTGGAATGATACTAAGATATTCAATTCTAATAGTCCTTTTCTGCTTATTTCTTCTTAAACACACACACACACACACACACACACACACACACACACACACACACACACACACACACACACACACACACACACACACACACACACACACACACACACACATACACACACACAAACACACACAAACACACACGCACACACAAACACACACAAACACACACACACACACAAACACACACACTGCAGCTGTACATAGACACCAAATGACTATATTAGTGTCCACCATCATCATCCGTCTATCGTTGTCTAATCTTATCCTCATATCACTACTAAGTAACACACAAATATATTTATCATTTCCTATCTCCTAAGGTATATACAATTTTGATTACTATATAACTATACTATATTACGATCTACGTTCTACAATATATTTATATAAATATTTACATAATTAGTAACTTTTATACGTATTACAACCCACTGTTACAAGTAACAATTATAATATACACATAATAAATAAGTAATTTATATAAAAACTAGATTATATCATTTTATATTTGATAAACGGAAAATATCCTTTCGCCCTTGAATTGTTGCGTGAGATGTGTACGCGCAGACAAGTGCAAGTAAGCCTGTCGGCCGAAACCTCTTAGGTGCGTCTCTCCCGTGTCCTTGTCGTGTGAATCGAACAATATTCATTGTAGGTTCCGTATCTTTGTGTAAGGAGTGAAATCTCCTTACACCCTGTTTAATGTTAATTGTGAGTAAACTGTGCGGAACCTAGTCGTATCAACACTGCTGGTGCCGACGGGCGTGCCCTAAAACATTCTGGTCGGTAGCTACGGTAAGCTCTACCGTACCATATATTTGGTGACCACGAAGTGATCGGAACAGGCTGTCTTCTGATGTGGCGGTGTTCCTTTCTTCGTGAACAAACACACAAATCAATATAATCTGATGGTTATGATGATGGTGTTATCTCTTTTAAATTTTAGCTTCTCTGTTCTTACATTAGTCCACTGTCAAATTTAGACACAGACACCACTGACAATAAGTTAAGGCAATTCCCGAAACGACTAATCCCTTTAAATTGGCTCCTTAATTTGTTGGTGCAATAAAAAAATATTTTGTAGGAATTGTGAGTATGCAAATATTGCAAGGGGACCGTTGAATGAAGGGAGCCAGGGAATTTTTTTATTTTATTATTCATGTGTAGTCAAGAACATTAAAATAAATTTTAAAAAATGTATAAAAAAGTGTCTAATATGCAGACTATAAAGGCCAGTTGAGGCGAGTGATGTTCAACTCTTATGTATTTGTAAAATATATATCATCTGCTACATTATTGTTGTAGCCTATTGTAATACGACTTGCTCAGATAGACCAAAAAATATAGATATAGTACAAAATTACCGTCAGCAACGTAGCAGGCATATCCAGGTAAGCGGCCCCTGGCCGGCCGGCGCATGCGTAGCGGATCGCTTTCTCTACGTGCAGCGGGATGAGGCGCGGGGAGGGTGGTCGAGCCGCGTACTTACAGT
The DNA here is from genome assembly GCA_017140195.1 of Eumaeus atala. Taxonomy (NCBI): domain Eukaryota; kingdom Metazoa; phylum Arthropoda; class Insecta; order Lepidoptera; family Lycaenidae; genus Eumaeus; species Eumaeus atala. The sequence continues at coordinate 562,130 of JAFELO010001444.1, forward strand.
ACAAGCGGGAGGATTCCACCTGTACAAATAGTATATAGATAAAAACAAACCGGCCAGGTGCGAGTCGCACACCAAGAGTGTGAAAAAGGCACACCTATTTCTTATAGGTCGGCGAAGCATTTGCAAGTTACACATAAAATATTCACGTGGCTCTGCTGTCTTGCGGATCCCCTCCGTGTACCTTTGTACCCCTCTTATAAGAAGAGGAGGTAAAAGAACAAAAAGAGGCAGCGCATTTGCGCACGGGACAAGGGGCGAGGCTGGGACCTCTCCCCATAAAAAGACAATCTTGAATGTTTATGGGCCACGTTGGACTCTCACCAACTGCATGTTTGCCGCTACCCTATGTCATATGTTTTCTTGTTATTGGACAAAGCGCCCTGGTGGAGCGCTCTCATTCCACCTCACACACAGAGTTTAACGTGGCACGGCTGTTTTTGCCGTTACCTGTGTGAGGTGGTTCGGATCGAGTCAACGCCGTCCTGCCATCTATGTGGTGAGGCTCTTGATACGGATCGACATACTTAAGACGAATGTCCTGCCTGGGAACAAGAACGGGCGATTCTCGTTGCTGTGACCTATCAGACCTGCTCCTAAGCAGACCTCACACTGCCACCATGCTGAGCAGCGAAGAAGCTTGGACTGCAGCCGATCGCTTTGCGAGAAACAATCAAGAGGGACAAGCGAGAGGCGGCTGAGAAAAGTGATGCGACTGAGAGTATCTGAAAATCAGTCCTGGAGAGGTCCAGGGTGAAGGCGTGAATTGCAAGCCCCGCTGCCGCCTTATGGTAGGTCACAACGCGACGTCTTGGGGAAGTGGTCGCCTACTCAAGAAGACCCGAATTGTGGGTGTGCTGTGTGTTCAAGTTTACCGCAACGTAGTATAGGGAGTACACGTGCCGCGATGAGCCCCCAAGAGCACCCACTGGTAGAGTAGGGGGAGCCCCTACTCCGCCTCTCGAGTCCCACATACCCCAGGATATCTCAGACCCGGGGGCATACTTAAATGCCTTCCCCAGCGAAAAAAAAAAATGTTTTATTGTTATTGATTTTTATACCTGAAGCCATTCTTGGAAACCTCCTATTCCTTCATGGTCTTCAGGGCAAGATCCAGCTATGACTAAGAGAGGCCAACAGTTGACCTGAGCATTGGCCATTCCTCCAATGCAATGCAACAGACCCGGTCCAGAAACAACCAAACATACTCCCGGTTTACCTGCAAATAATTGTTATTTAATATCCTACCTCAGCTACACATAGTAATATATTTATCAATATAATTAACATGAAAACATTAATAATTCTAGTATGTACTAGTATTAGCAATGTGGGATACATTGCTAATACTAGTACATACTAAAATTATATCTTAAGTACTACCTAAATTATTATCATCATCAACATCAGCCGGACGACGTTCACTGCGGGACATAGGCCCACCCCATACACCTGGAAATACAGCGGTAAATTATATCTAGTGGTAATTGTGGCAAGACAGTACATGGATAGATATAACAACAGAATGGAGAGCTCCCAGAGGCAAGACAGAAAGAAAGATGACATAACAGGCATATTAACTCCAGTTCTAATGCAAAATTACTTATATTGCACTTGTTATCTAAAAAAAAGCGTTAAATATTAAAGACTACTTTTAATATTATATCTTTAATATTTAACATTACTTTAATGATAAGCAACATTTAAGCAAACACAAGTAAATGAAGTTCCCTTCATATGAGCATATATAAGGTTTGTATGTAACTAGGTGAACGGCCTTGCCCTAAAATTCTCAACTGTATGAATAAAAAAGGCAATGAAAGACATTTAGCAGGCATCTGCTGATTTTTATGATATTGATAACTATTTTATTTTATCAAGATAACCTCAGTCATGCTTGTAGGCTCCAGATATGTCTAGACTACACAATTTTGTTATGAAGTTATAATTCAAGAATTTTCTTGAATTATAACTTCTATAT
>JAFELO010001444.1:564283-581639 GCA_017140195.1 Eumaeus atala
GAAGAATAGTACTATAGTACTATGCTACCTAATATAGTAGGTAATTCTTGTTCCTTGCTAGTAGGAATAGGGTCATGCATAGGATATATTATCTAATGATACAAAGAATGTGGTCAGATTATTAGCATTAGATTAGAAAAACAGGACCATTAATCATTTCTTACATTATTGCTAGTAACTCATAAAAGTATACTTAAGCTTATACTTCAGAAACACAGGGCTAAAACAAACAATGTATTTATTTACCTACCCACTAAGTAGGTCGTTATGACACTCAAATGTAGTATAACATAACAATAATGTGACACAGGATAAAAATAAAATTCTCTAATTTATATTTGTCCTGTGAAAAAGTTGGTTGCTATTTATATAGCACAGAAACAACAAAGCATTATAAAAATTTAACTAGATCGCTAGAACTAGAACGCTTGGTAGAAATCTAATTATCTTGAATGATTAAACGTAAATAATTATCATTACATTTTTGAAAGAAATTTCTTGTAAAGTTAGTATGTTAAAGTTAAATGTGATGTAAAATGTGAAGTATGTTAAGTGTGAAGAAATACAATACCTGTTAGGTAGCCAATTGCCTGTGCTGCATAACACGCTGCCTGTTCATTCCTCATTCCGATGTATTTGATGCCAACTGATTGAAATGCCATTGATGTTTCAATGACAGGGATTCCAACAATTCCAAATACATATTCTATACCCTAGAACAGGTAAAAAATAATTAGCTCACTGGAAACAAATCTAGATTATAATGAAAATTACATGTGACTTATGTTGTCCACTCAATAAATAATTTACTAGCTATATTTATTATGAAAACCTTAAATCTTCATTTCACAATGAGATTGAACTTTGAACTCCAAAACTTTTAGTAGTGCAATTAGTTAGCTAATAAAGTAAAATATTTCGTAATATGTAATTAAATCATTCTTACCTGTCTTTTCAAACTTTCTGCAAGTATGTTATTTCCATCGATTCCCATGGCTTGATTTAATCTGGGAGATTGGTCAAAGGAACGTTGAAATAAAACTTTTGATGCTCGAGCAATTCGTCCTAACAACATTTTGATAATTAGCAATTTATAAAATTATAACCAATAAATACATCCCTTTAAATATTATAACACAAAAAATATATATTTATAACTGTAAATTTCGACTAGGTACGTAGGCACATCTCTTCAATACTACACTTACTTGTAAACTGCACTTAGCTCTGTTGGGTTGTAGTTGGCTCCAGTGAAATGTCTGTTGATAACAGCAGCGAGACTGTGTTTTATGACACCTTAATTCCTAAAGAGCTATGTGTGTTCGAGTTGTATTTTATCAGTGAAAAATTGATTACTATCAGCTTTGTTTTTACGCATTTAAACTGGTTTAAAGTTCATACTTTGAATTTTAATAATCTGCAATCAGCTAGATAGCTCAGCAACATAGATAAAAATATTCTAAGTTTGGGATTTCATAATTCTTATTTAACATTCACATTCTCACATTACAAGTTTTTTTTTAATTTTGACCCATATTTATTTAATTTTCCTAGTTACAGGATAGATCTGGAAATAATGAGTTCTTTTCTTCTTCTCTTTTGTTAGAAATGGCAATCGGCCGTCATAGCTTAACAGCCATTGCTGCCAATGTCCAAGTCGACAAGAGCACTGATTTTCAAGATCGATCGGTTTCAAACTTATGCCAAAGTGATGAGATTATAAATATCTTGTTCGAATGTAGATAATCTAAAGAAGGACACACAAAAACATTATAGGACATACACAAACATACTCAAAAAAGAGACAATCTAAAATTTAATTTTGTTTGAGCGTATATGATGAAATAGAAGGAATAAAAGCTTATAGTTATTAGAAGACATATATAGCAATGTTGTAGTGTTAATAGGCTTAGGAATGTTCCTAGGGAGGATGGTGTCCAAATAAACTCGAGCAAATAACTTCGGGCAATTGAAAAGGATATGGTCTGTTGAACCCTCTTCAAGTCCACAGTCACACAAAGGAGATTGTATAATTCCTAATCTATTTAAATGTAAGGGAGTACACAAGTGGCCTATACGCAACCATTACCGACGTTGTTTATTTATCTGTGAGACGGAAACGAGAAAATCAAGGTTTAGAAGAAATATGAGGTTGGATATCATAAAAATAACGGCCTTTAACCATGCTACTATTAGACCAATTTGTTTGCAACTCCTTAACAAGATCTAGTTTTGGATAGCTCAAGAGATCGTGAAAATAACTTATATTATGATTTAGGCAGTCATTTCATACGGCGTCTTTTGCAAATTGATCCACAATTCATTGCCGAGAATACCATTATGACCAGGTAACCAAGCTAGTAGAATCTCAATGTTACAAGAAAAACATTTGTATATAATTTCTTTTAATTTAAAATTGATATTTAGAATTAGAAACAAACTGGTTTGACCCGATGGCTTGGAGAGTACCCAACGAGTCCGTGAAAATTATAGTTTTGTTTAAGTGGTGACATTCTATAAATTTAACTGCCTCTGGAATAGCTATGGACTCACCAGTGAAAACAGATGATGATATAGGATATTTAAAACTGAGGAGAGTATTATATTTGGGGATTCAAACCGCCGAACCCACATACTGAAAGTTTGGAGGCATTCGTGTATATAGGAACTCAATCACTCCAATCCTTCACTATAATACCATTACAAATTGAATCCCAATTCAATTTTTAATATCTGTATCATATTTGGACACGCCAACATTAATAGAATCCGAGGACGGTACAACAAAACGTCATATGCCGTGTGAAAAATTGGAAACGAGAACATGAGAAATAGGGGTTCGGAAGCTTGGTTAATTTTTGAAAACTTTAAATTAAACAAGGGCTTTTATTTTATGCCAATATTTACTATTAACCATCAGATCAATCAAATTTTGAAGTTTTGGTAGAAGAGGATGATCTGAACGAGCAGAAATTGTAAATATACATCTATCTGATAAAAATTGTCTGCGTAAAAACAATGGAGAGTCGAGGGCTTCTACCTGGGGAGCATTCGTAGGGGAAGATTTCATGGCTTCTAGTATTATGCGTAAGCATTGATATAGCGTTTTATCTACTTTTCCTAGAGACACCTTGCTACATGGTTCCAAGAGAAAACAGCCATAATCAATTACGCCTCGGACAATGGCATTGTAAGTAAGTAGTGGATGAGCCCTCCACCAAACACCAACACCAAATAATGAGTTATGAGAATTCAGGAAGCGCCAAAAACGAAAATGTCTTTTTACAAAACTGTCACATATAATTTTTTTATCCCGAGACTTCACTTTTATAAATGTGTACTCACATAATTAAAGAAATAAATACACATCTAATAGTCTGGGTTAATATGAATGTATTAAATGTTTAATTACTTCCGAAAATGTTTGTAAATCTTTGCTTAATCTAAGTTATGTTGTAAAGGTTTTTTTCAATGAAATTGGTAATTATCTGTAATTATATATTTTTCTTTCTTTTTTGTTAAAAATGTTAGTAAATAAAATAAATTTAGATATTTCTTTATATTATTAATAAGTAGGTAAATATTGTAAGCACAATGGTAAGGAACGGGCACAGAGGCTATGCTTTCCAGTTAGCTGGTGCTGACCCGAGACCGGTATGTCACCATTGCGGAGCCTATGTAGACACAATTCCGGGCCGGCCGTCCAAAATTATGTTTCGCTCGTTTTTGTACAAGTCACATTCCATAGTCTCTGGTTTCCTTACGCTCAAGTGTGAGCGTGTGTCCCCACACACGCACGCACTACTCCTGCACGCGTCCCGCTCGAAGAACCTCCAGATCGGCAGGCAGAACGCCGGCCAATACTGGAAGCGCCGCACTGCTGCACGACCTGTAGGCCTTCGTCAATAAAATTAAAGCTGGTCTTTGGGTGCGTAATAATGCACTACATACAACATACAAGTGAGAGCGTCGACACCAAAGCGCTGGAGCATATGTCAGGATTACAACATAGATTCCGTGGTACAGGAACCTAAGTGCCCGGTACTTCACATCCCACGAGGAGGTAGAGACACGTGAGACCTTCCCGAAAGAGTTGGCGGCCATCTCGCCCATCAAAACCGCATACAGCGCAAAGGATCTAGCATCGTCTATGTGTACCCCAAGCACCTTGGTCACAGATACGCTCGCGATCGAAGCACCATTCATCCTTATGGTCGGTCCACATTTAAAACGACAACGCCTAGGTAGACACGGTGAAACTCGCACTTGCAGACTGTCCAGCATGGGCAGAACAGAGGATGCTTCTAGGCGCAGAAGTTGGGTCTAATTTGTCACTACCGGCTTTCGTCGGGTATGGATCTGTGTATCATGGGATAGACAGAGAGTTCGTAAAGTGTAATTAGCCGTTTCTGCGAATCAGTTCTAACGCGAAAAAGGGAGGCAGGACTGGAAAGAGAAAAGGAATGAGGTCTCTCCAACCAGAACAAGACGCGGTCGGGCTGTATCTGACCGTCAGCAAGGTGGTGAACGACCGACGATGGACACAGGACATCCACCTCTTGCGTAAATAAGTCCATACTTCAGCGTGGACGTGTCTTAAATAGTGCTGATACCAAGAGAAGTGCTTATAACGTAAGTTTCGGTAATACGGTAGAATGCCATCAGCCTCCCCACACTTTCGTAATTGCGCGGCACGACGATGCATTCCAGTTTTTAGTCCGTGTGAGTAGGATACTACCTGTCTGCGACTTTCAAGATTAGGTGGGTGTCCATAACTAATTTATCCGGGAAAAAAAGAAAAAACGGGAAAGGTTTTTACCTATTCTGGTAGCGTTGCCACATGAGGTGTCTATGAAGTATTTTTGAAATTGTAATAATCTGATTCAATTTTATGATAAGTTAATCTGAAGTAGTTTCGTAGTGTAAATAAAAAAAGTGTTCAATTGTACGGCTAAGAAAAAAGAGCGGGAAACTGCAGATTGTAGTTAGTACTGAAACGTTGAATAAATGCAGGCGCCTCGCGGCGTTGCGATTGATGTAGAGAGGCTGCGTGCAAGAGGTGATGTGTTAATTTCAATTAACCCTGTGTAGATGTTATTTCATATGTATACAAAAAAAAAATAACTTGTATATCACTTCATCATTGGTATAATTGAAAGTAGATGTTTGTATTCATAATGGGCATCGCGACATTTAATAAAAAACCAGTCGCATTAACTTCGGATTGGGTGAGAAAATACCGCAGCTTTTTTTTCGAGGGTAAAACCACGATCTTAAAACAGCAGAAAAGCTTACCACCGTAAAGTAACAGACACTGTCGCGTTTTGTACGGTTTGTGAGTAGCCGGTAGCCTGTAAGGCGTTCCGGTGAAGGAGGATAACGCATCTGTATTAAGGTCGTCATACAAAAAAAAGGACAGATCAAATCTGAAAAATTATAGGCCTATCGCCTTGATACCAACATTTTCAAAAATAATACATAATAGCCTTTATTGGTTTTTGAAATTAAATATATCTTAGCTGAGGAGCAATGTGGTTTTCGAAAATCGAAAAATATAAATCTAGCTATATTTAAGATGTTACAAAATGTTATTACCAACGTAGATAAGAAAATATCGGTGGCTGCATTGTTCATATGACTAAAGAAAGCATTTGATCTTGTCAACCATAATATACTAATTAATAAATTAGAACGGTATGGGTTACGGGGTAACTAATAGGTAACACTAACAGGTAACAAATGACGTGCATTAAAAGAATCTGCCCACGCTCTCAAATCGAACGTACTTTCGTATCCCAAATAAGGAAGATAAGTTACGGTGTACCACAAGGAAGTATTCTTGGCCCATTACTATTTCTTATTTATATGAATAATATGCCTCACACAACCGGATATCTCATGACATTATTTGCAGATAACTGTATTATTAAGTTATATTTTCTGGACAAAACATACAATTATATGACACAATAAATGGGAATTTAAGTAGAATAATGATATGGTTGAATAATAATAAACTCAAAGCAAACTTAGATAAAACATTTCTATCATAACAATGGAGAGCAGTTTAGAGTATATAATAAAGTATATAAATTCTTAACGCCTGAATAATGTCCTTAGCAAACAACTTTTTGAATTGACCATTTATTTCTTTTTTGCATAGCACGGGGAATCACGTCTATGTGCCATCAACCAAGATGGGTCTGATGGCATACAAAACTAGTTGTACGCAATAATAATGATTATACTAATCTTATTTCTAATTATAAAAATCCGCGCCCGCGAGTGTCATAAAATGATTTCATTATCACAAATAGAACATAATCAAATACATATCAGATTCGGGGCACGAAGATTGAAAGTAAGAATTATTTATTACTGTTAAATATAAACACAATTATATACGTTACTCACATATACACTTTGTGAATATACATATAACATATTTCAGATATTTTGAGTTATTTCCATAGATAGCAGATGGGCTTCGGTCCACTCATCCCAGATGGCGCTGGTCATTTGCCTTAATGTTTTTTTGATTTACGTTACCGTTGTCTGTATTGTTTACGTAGTTAGCTGTATTTTTCCGAGGGAAAGAGAATAATACACATACAATACGTATGTAATAAATTGTCTAACACAACATAACAGAATGATTGTAATTTATCATTCGGCATTTTATTACAATTAGCCAGTGCGCGTGGACCATACTCAAAATCACGTGTAAAACTTAACAGTTCTGTAGTTATGTTTTTTAATGTTATGTGATATTTCGGGACATAACCTAAGTCTAATAAAAATCCATTTTGTAGTTCCGAAACTTCTAACTGTCCCATTTATAGTGTTAGCAGTATGAATGATTTTTTTTTTCGGAGGGACCTACTATTGATTGGCGGCGCTTGTCCAGCCTTAACAGTTTGAATGACTACAGTATGAATAAATCAATGATTGTCTGTATGTCGGTTTACGGACAATATAATCTTACGTAATTGGGGTTCTCTAATTGATCTCTGAACGCATCTCGCTCGCAGACTTTACTGTGACTACTAAAGTTACTATTAGGTACGTAACACATTTTCACGAATGCAGCTAGCGTTATCATGATAAAATTGCAGAAAACGCATAGCAAGGGAATTAATTATTCACAGAATTTGAGTCAGCCATGTAATTTTAGTGCCATGCTGCATTGTAGTGTAATTAGGCCAGCACGATCCGGGAGGTACCTCTTGATACCGGCGCCAAGTAATGGCTATGTTGTCGCGTTTCTTGCACTTTGTGAGTAGTCGGTCCATTGGCAGGGAGGAGGAAAGGAGGACAACGCTTAGGGTATTGTTTTTTAAATTAACTAGGTGTCGGTAGTCAGTAAAACGGTCCGACCGATTGTTAGTCCCCTCCCCAAAAAGTCCCCAAAAATATTGTCCTAAAACGAGTGTGCATAGCTTAAGCTATAAATATCTGTATAATAATGATTTCTTAGGTTTACGCGAATGTTACAAACTATAATAAAACTACTTTAACGCATTTTATTGCGGTTTATTAAGTATTTCACTATCTCGACTAATCAGAAGCATTACAACTATCATGGTCACGGGTGGACTGAGATGACAAATGTCCTAATGTCATAAGTTATTAAAAGTACCCAAAGATTTTTATAATTAATTAGTTGTTCCGATTGCAGCTGTGAGATGTTACAAACGTAACGTTTAGATTTTGATTTAATTATGTTTACAACAGGGTCCCATGCAGAGGGAAGTGCCCAGCCATCTTCTCTATTGAAATTTCAACAGTCTCACGGATCATCCTCTTACGGATTCTGTGTTGTTTCGCGAGGTTTTGTGCTTCATCAAATCTAATGTAATGATAGGGGCCGACCTCAGCGTGTACACAGACTGCAGATTTTTTAACGCGACGGTGTTTAACGTTTGCTATATGTTCTTTGACACGAGTTTTGATTGATATTTTTGTTTATCCTACATAAGCGAGACCACACTGTTGCATTTCAATGATGGTAAAAATTCACTGATCTTTTTTGGCAGCTTAAAATAACTTTCGCAATAAAAACTTATAAACTGTTGAAGCTCGCTCGAGGATGTAGCCAATTTTGTCAGTGGCCCTTTTTATGTATGGTAGCACTGCAGGTAGGCGCTCGACAGTGGCTGGTTTCAAACGGTCTCTATAGTGCGGACGAGGAACTCGAAGCTTGTTGTCTCGTAGAACTTGCTTGACATGTTGAAATTCGATGTCTAGGTATTGCTCATCACAGGTCCCTCGTGCTCTCTGAAATAAAAATTTGCCCACGGTAGATAACTGTGTCGGATGGTGGTAAGATTTGCTGTTAAGGTACGTACCTACCTATCTGTATGACTATGCTTCCTCTGTGCAGTGTGACTTAATGTGCTGTTGGGATTACGAATGACTAAAATATCTAAGAAAGCTTAAGAATTATTCGTCTCTAACTCCATTGTGAAATGAATTTTGGAGTTTATACTGTTTACATGGTCGAAGAATACAGTTACTTTATCTTTAGGAATTGTAAGAGTAGATACTCACCAACATAGATCTTGTAGAACCTTGGAATCTTGTAGAATATTGGTGAGGTCTGCGGGGCAACGATCTCAAAGTCTTCCATGAAAATGTCTGCGAGAACGGGTTACACTGGCGAACGCATCGTTACGCCGTCTACTTACTTGCAGTATTGAGTATTGTATATTGCTTGTAGTACCATAGCATGTAACCAGAAGTAAGGTAATTTTGCAATAGTGACAATGACTTGCGAAAATGAATTTAACAATGTGACTACAAAAAAAAGTGGAAGAAGTCCGAGTGAAACCGTCTTATCGGCTCACAGTGTGACTTACGTACAAGCTAAAGAGACCGAAGTAAAACTTCAATAGCGACAAGAAACGTAGTTTGTGGTTAAGTCCAAGTGTAGCCGTCGTACTTAGTTTATGAAGCCCTCAGTTTAACTTACTCAGATGGGTAAAGGGGATAGAAGACCTGGACAAATTAGTGTACTTGAGGGTTAGTCCGCACGAACTTCTTTGTTGTCGATGCGGTGATACGCATTTACACGCCTTCACCGGCCCTGGGTGGGATCCAATGTTGTGTGGGGCCCGCGGAACATTATAGCGCCGAATACCCACAAAAACCACCGTGAGTACCATCAGTGTCATCTTTGTTGAGGTGTCCCCGGAAAACAAATCATCAGGACACCTCGACGGCCGGTTAGTCCCCTAAGGAAACGAAGTCCTCCACACAGCAGGATTGTCCCGCACCACAAGACAACCCTGACAACTTTGGGACAGTGCAATGGTGTGAGGTTCCCAACCTCGCGCCTTGCCCCGTGGGCAAAAACGCCTCATCCTGTTGCTCTTTTGTCCCCTCTTTTTATAAGAGGGGTACAAAGAGCATCAGGACCTGGCGCCCTCTCTTTACTCCCTCGATGCAATTTGCGTCACCTGGGTTCACTCCACCGCCACCATAGGACTTGAACCATGGGGAATAAGACTATAAATTGAGCCAGGTTAGTTACGAAATATAGTTGTAGGTGGGGCCAAGTAAAACCGTCTTCGTAGCTTTTAACGAGCCCGCAGTTTAACTAGCATAGAAAGTCGGTAACGAGAATTTCAGCTTAAGGGCAAAGAGTGTACTTTAGATCACACAACCTCTTTCTCTTGTCCCTACAGTAATATACAAAACGTAACTCTCTCTCTCTTTCTATTATATTTTCAATGGTTACATGAAAGGATGTTAGGGGAGTGTTCGCTTCCAGTTCGAGTTCCGTGTCGAGCACTTGGCGAGTCCACTGCCGTGCTAACAGACGAAAGTATGTACCTACATACTTACATTGGCTTGCGGTTTCACCCGTGTAACCTACATACTCCGCTCCTATTTGTTTTTGCATTACCTATGTGTTAGCTTATTAAATGGACACTGAAATAATTTTGTAAATCGGACAAGTAGTGCCCAAGATTAACGAATCAAACAAACACACAACTGTCAAGCAAGTCTGTGTAGTATATTAAAATGAAAAATAATAGTATTTTTGTTTTAGACAAAATTGTAGAGCAAAATCTCTTAAGACTTTTAATAACTAACATTTAACACAAATGAAATTCATCAGTAAATAAGGGTTTATGCTTTTAATCCAGTGTCCGAAATTTAGGTTTAGTCCATTGGACGGAAAATGATTAACACAATGATGGAAAACAATGATAATTAGCTTAGACTTAATCATTTATACATAAATCTTAGATGGCTCAAAAATTATTAATTTGTTGACGGTCGCTTTTCACACTTCGTCATAACTTTACACGGGGGCCTTGTTCAGACCAGTATAAATATTTGGTAGTTTAATGAAACTGTTTGGAGCCGCGCACGTATACGGTAGAACGTGAGACTAGTAACGTCCAGGCTCAGTTGTGCTGTAGTTGCCGCGTTCGTAGCTACCACAAGTTGCCAGTTACACCAGCCACCAGTTAATCGTGCGCAACGCACTTCGACTCCGACTGTCAAATGACAAGTAGCGAATAGTGATTTGGCGCGTTAATTTAAAATGTTGTACGTGTGGTGATTTGCACGACAAGCAGTTTTTATTATTGTGACTGTATCTAATTGAACACTACCATTATGGCGTTTATTAAGATTTCCTTGTTCGGTAAGAATATTTTATTCTTTTATAATATTGTGCAATAATTTGTTATTGAAATAGATGAAGTCAAATTTTCATTAAAACTTCAGTTTTAAAGGCCGACACTTTTAGATTACCACATTTTTATAATAATGATTCATACATAAAATAGTTATTTATTTTATTTTGAACTTGAAAAGAATGTACTAGTGATCGCCTGCGGTTTTGCCCGCGCAAAATCCCCTTTCCAAGGTACGTAAAATTTATTTGGATACAGAAAATAATTTTATTATATTCTAGATTGTAATCAGTGGCAAAATTCTTCTGAAGTTTTTTAAGTTTTTAAGTTTTTTTAGTTTAAGTTATATACCTATATTTAAATTGGCAAATTAGTTCGTAAATAGGCTTGTCCGTTACAAATTTATTCAAATTTTTAAAAGTTCAAAACATCTTTATGACGTTGTGACGGTAGCTTGAAAAACTGTAAGTAGTCGGGGTTCTAATCATTATAGGTGCAATATTATCTGATATAAAAAATAAAATTTCTATTGATGTAGATAATTAATATCTATAAGTTTCCCGCTAAAATTAACAGTGCAATTAAAGTGACGATGGAAAGTATTTCTAGATCAAGTGAGTAACTAATTTATTAGATAAATTTTGATTTGTAAATTGTAATTGCAAAACGTCTGAAACCTGGTAGTACCTATCTACCTTGAGCTGGACTTCAAGAAACTATCTATGTAGATATCATTTGGTCTAACTTACCGCATGACTTATGAAGCTTTTTTATACTTTAAGGGGTCAGGTGAGCAATTGGAGACCTTTGACGGCAACCTAGACCCTTAGACATCCGTGTTTTTGTCATGCAAATGCATTGTCCTCCGTTCGTCCGTCCGCCAATGGGCCACCGGCTACTTACAAACGAGCGAGAGGTACCGGTTGTGCTTCCTCTCATCACTACCTCTTACATTTTTTCGTACCTACCTAAAAGTACGTCCTTTATTAACAGCAAAACTTAACTGTTGAAACATATCATTCGGAATAAAACGTGTGGGTGTTAGGTATACGCGTTAGAATTTATACTTCTTTGGCGTATCAAGATAAAAATCTTTATAACAACTTTATCTTTCGCCTTGTTCAATGTTCGTAGAAAAAAGGACACTAATAATAGAAAAAAGGCATTGAATACATTAAAAGTTTTATTATAACTTACTAAAATGTTGAATAACTTCAGGTTGTCGGTTTTTCGTGAGCGCGCGCATCGTAAAATTTACCCTCACCATTTTTCCCAAATTTAAAATAGTTGCCATAGGTAAAACTTTTTGTGGTTATAATAAATGAGTTATTTTCTTTGGAAACTTGTGCCTACTTATTACACAAACTGGATTAGTCACGTGCGATCAGCTGAATAATAGTAAGTGTTGTCGGTGCGTGTCGCCCGGTGCCTACCTAGATCAACGATATCGAGTCTACACGCCCCGCGTTACAATCATTGCGAATTTCTCCCATGCAAATGTAGATGCCATAAAACGATGGTGTTACGACGCGTTCCTACGGTTAACGAGCGAGGTACTTCTTACTAAACACTACAGCGGACACGGAATTAATTGACGAACGACCGGCGCAGTGGTAACAAAGTCCGTCCAAGAACACAAGCAAAGAAACACCAAGACACGCTCCCGCTGTAAAATGCCAATAGGGCCAACTAACGGATAGCAGTTTTTAGTCGGTAGTAGCTATCGCTCCACGACCTGAGCCCGACACACACTTCAGGCCCCCTTGGGTCGGCTGGATGGTGCGTAAATGCATTTTTCCTGCTGGAACCAATACGATATACACCGCTCGTACCGGTCGAGCGATGAAACCTTACATATAGTGACACAGTTATAACATATGACTGACAGAATGTCAAACTCACACAGCGCTTACGGAAACGAGCCCGGGTTCGAATCCGTAAGTCGAGAGGTTAGATTGCTAGAAATAAAATAACGCGACTTTAGAGAGTTAGATTTGTAGCGCAAATCGATCCCCTCCGTCAGAGGGGGGGGGGAGGAGGCCGGCCTCCTCAGATAAGCCAAACACTAAATGAGTTCAATTATCCTTGTCCACGACACCGCAAATAAAACAGCATCGTGCGCGCGCCGTCCCACTAGAGTGGGGAGGGGGACCACTCCCCCCTTTTCGGTCCCAAAAATTATCACTATATGTACGCCCACAATCAACCCGGTTCATCTGTTTCCATCTGCGGGAAAAGAGGGGGGTCTGTCCCCCTATCGTCTCCCTAAACCTGAAGACAAAAAGTCTTCGTAGTCAGTCGAACTGTTGGGGCTGGACTAGCGCCGCCAACCAGTATTAGGTCCCTCCGAAAAAAAAAAGCAGTGGTAACATAGCTCGGTTAGTTGTGAACGATGTGCTAGAGGGCGTGGGTTCGAATCCCGCCCAGCTCATGGATGCTTTTAAATTTACATATACTTTTTTAAATTTATTTCCGTAGTATTCTAGGACCTGTAATACAAGTCCTTACGCTAGGACGAGGCTAACGTGGTGTAAGTCCTCTGACGTTATTGCTATTTAGTTTATTTAGAACAGATACCAATGACTCGACCAGCACACGACGAGATGTGCCCGGCGTGGTCAACCTGTAGATGGTGTCCCAAATTTGGGGCCTGTCATATAAATAGCATCATCTGCATCGCAGGAGAAAATGTAGTACCTACTTTCTCTTCTTTGATTTTTTTTTAATTTTACATGTTCTAGGAAAAAAAAAAGATGAATAACATAGTCCGAGAGAAACTTAAATAACATTAGAATCTATTTCTCCTTTGTATGCTTCTGTTTTTATTTATGCCATTAGTCGTTATATACCGTTTGTGGTACAGTTATGCTGTTTTGTGGCAACGACTAACCAAGTCGTCAGTCGCACACGTGTTTTATCACGTGCGCTGTTATTGTTTCGGTTTCAAGCATTGACATGAATCTAATGGGCTGCTGATCTCATAGCGCATGGTACCAACCATGACATATGTGAATATACATCAACGCTATGGTTATTCCCAAAAGAACTAAAATATTAGTCTCGTTTTTAATATACTTAATAAGCCAGACTACGGGGTTGGGCTTAGGAAATTCATACAACATCAATGTATATAAAAAGACTACTCACTCCCGCACTAATCGCGAAATCTCAGCAAGCACAAGTCTTTAGAGCTTAAAATTTTACATGAGGCTTCTTTTTAGGACGTAGATGCTTATGAAGACTGAATATTGAGAAATTCGTAAGGAATAAAACAAGGCGTTCATTCAGGAACGTTATTATTTGGTCAACATTAAGACATGAGTGGTAACACGGTAGACAACGTCTTCCCCTTTCCTGAAAGAAGAACATTCAGAGTAGAGAAGGATTAATATGTGAATATGTATGAAATGTGTGATGGAATTACGTGCTGAGCAAATTATGAGGAAGGGGAGTAGAAAAGGAGGGCGGGAAACGAATCTGCATAACAATTGTGCGGAAGTGTATTGACGTCGATAGTCGTGAAAGGCTCGTTTGCCTCTTTATACTATAAAAAAATCGTGCTAATCGTAAATGCCTAATATCCATTAACACGTAGTATCTACTTTTTTGTGTCCACAGAATGTAATCAATCCATAGATATAACATAGATAGAGTAGGTAAGAAGTAGGCAGGTCTATGATGATCTATGATTTGGTTAATTGGGAAGAAAGGTGAGAATGCCGTACTGTGTTTGTCTATCTACTATCGCATACGCATTTCGCAGAGAGATATAAATGAAAAGAGAGAGACAGATAACAGATAGTAAGTAAACCACATTTGCTTTTTCTTTCGTCTATTCTATCTATATTATCTCCATGAATAGATCACGTAAGTCGGTACGATAACAAGTTTCAAGATATAATAATTTAGTCGTATATTTAAATAGAAGTTTAGGCTGGCTAACTAATCACTATATAATGTAAATTCCCAACAATAAAATCGCACCGCTTACGATTTTGGCGCGCAAAAAACATCCGCGTACAAGGATATAGATATAACGATGTATCGTTATACATCATCATCATCATTATCAGCCCTTATCGGCCCACTGCTGGAAATAGGCCTCTTTCAATGAACGCCAAGACGACCGATCTGCTACTCGCGTCCATCCCGGACCGGCTACTGCACGGAGATCGTCTTCCCACCTGGGGTACGGTCGACCAACATATATACATGGTCTCATATTTAAAAAAATTGTTTATGAATTTTACGTAACATTTTTTGGAAGCACAGCGGTATCCTTTGTCGATGGAATGAGCATAGAAGTCCTTTTGCGGCCTATTTCATTTACCATCGAATTTTGCAGTGCAGCACACAACAATTATAATGTCATCCTTGCTGACTTTCGGCTACAGCGATCTTCTCTATAAAGACTGGGCATCAGCTTAGGACAGGAGGAGGGACCTCTCTGTCCCACCGGCTATGATAATGATAGTTAAATTATCTGTTGACTTGACAAACACCTGAGAGTGTTATGAGTATCGGGATGCATCTCTGCATTTGCGGGAGAGAGGGGCGTCGGTCCGTCTCCTAACGTAGACTCGTTGCCAGTACACACATATCAATCTGATGGAGCTGTGTTAGTCCTCTCTTTGGTGCCACAATATAAGTTCAGGTCCGAAAAAAAAGCGTAGGACATATTACAGTCGGTACACTCAGGAAATTGCAGCGGAATTGCCATTACAGTGTATCATGTAGCCGGCCAAATACGCTACATGTTCCTTCACGCTCACTTGATACCGCCGTAAAGTATAAAAAATCTTCAGTGTCGCGTTCCGTGCGGTTTGTGAGCGTATCCGGTGGCACATGCCCATGACATAGTAATTATGTGGATGTTCATAGGCGTCGGTGTTCGTAAAAAGTCAATCGTTGCAAGTCTGCCCCTTAAGATAAACTTTACCCTAAATGTTCACTTTCGTTTAATTTTTTTAAATTGCAATCTACCAAGTGGTCTGCCATTGCTATTGAGTAGGCACGGAAATCGGCGTCTTACCCTATCGAAGGTCGACCAACTACCAACTTAGTCCGAATTACTTTGTTTTGTGTGTCGGACAACGGCGGACAGGATAGTGAAGTTGCTAATCTTTTACTATGGAGGTATATAAATTGACTAACGGACTATTTGCGGGCGCTTGCACACGTTTACACGTTTTGTATGAAATTATGTACACATGTAAGTGTGGACCATTTTTTATTATATAAAGGTGCAAGAGAGCAATCGGACAGATTATATGACTACCTACACTCGGAAACCACCGCATAATTAAGTATGACGACCAGATGCTCCTTGATGACCCGTCCTCTCTTCCACCCCTCCAATGAGCCATGTTATGCCAAGATATATCACAGGATATATTAAGGCCGGCATCGTATCTGCGAGACAATTAGTCATAGTCTATGGGCGGCTGCAGTCTCTAAGTAAAGAAGTGTCAATAGAGGCCTGGGAAAGGCAACTGTCAAAAAGTTAAAAATGCTACAACTCGTGTAATTCTAGATTCCAATTTCGGGATCCACCTAAAATCTGTCCTTGTGTAAAAAATACTTTCCTCACTTTAATTGGTAATTCTATTTTTATTATTCTATTTATTCTACTTCTCTTATTACATTTATTCTATTTCTATTCTAGTATCAGGTAATATGAGGTAGTAAATAGTAAGCCATTCTACGGGGCTCACTCAATATAGCCACTGGGAATGGGAAACCCTGGTTTAGCTGAATATCCTTTTATAGTTGACCAGCATTACCCTCGATTTCATTCGTGAAATTCCGGTTCTAGTAGTCGTAGCGACATGGTATATAGCCTATAACTATTAGCCTATAGCTAACATTAATTGGTTAACTAACATTAATTAACAAAGTTGTGATATGTTGAAATTTACGTGGCAGTTGTGTGCTCCTGTGCAGTGAATTAATTTTATTACTCTGGTTTGAATGTACAGGTCGTTTCCTTTTGCGTTTTCTAACGACTTTCGCTCGGTTAGGGAAACTTAAATTTAGTGTTCACCTCGTCTCTCCGTCTCTAACTGAACGGTTTTCTCGTAGACACTTCTACTAACGTTGTGTTAATGTAGATAGGGACGATTGTTTACAAATAATCTGTGTACACATAAAACTCTATAATTTGGTTTCTAGGGTTCTGTAGCCAGATGGAGAAAGCGGTGCCTTTTTGGTCTCATAAAGTCCGTCTATCTGTCACAGAAGTTTTAGGTACTTGGAGATTATGTGTGTTATGCGTATGAAATTTGGAAGATGTACTATGATTTTGAAAAATAAAATTAGTAAGGGGAGCGCGCGCCATATATGTAATTAAGGAATGAAAAAAATATCAAAACGTCTTAGACGTGTGGGGTGTTATTGGATAGGTCTTTTAAAATGATACCGAGGTTTCTAACATAGTTTTTTGATTATACAAATTGTGAGATTTTGGCTTCTAAAGTGGTAAAAAATGCCCCTCTCCTTCTAACTTTTGAACTACCGAGGAGAAAATTATAAAAAAAAACCAAGCATGAGCAAGTCCGACTCTTCTATAAATGGTTCCGTGGCAGCAAACCAAAAAAAAAAAATACGTTAGGGACATCATACGAAGGAAGAATGCAGCTAAACGCCTGTACGACCGCCACGGAGGCGACGAGAACAGACGAGCCCTCCGACGACTCGAAAGAGAAGTC
>JAFELO010001445.1:0-53708 GCA_017140195.1 Eumaeus atala
TTCTCCCACATGTGAAATTATACACTATAAACGACTCAAGATCATGATAGGTTGACTTTTCAAAAAAAAATATTTTCAAATTATGAACTTCGTTCACACCAATTCTGCGTTACGAGATCAATTTAAAAATATACGTATAAGGTTCACTTTGCGCTCCGACAAGCGAACAATAAAACTACCTTTACGGATTTTATCGCGGTTTATTAAATTATTTATGTAGCCCGACGTTTCAAGAGCTTTACAGCAACCATGGTTGGTTTACATCCGTAAAAGTGGTTTTATTTTAATGACTAACGTTTGCGTAAACTTAAGACATCCATCGATCATCGCACAAACTTACCAATTTTTTTGTCCAGTCCAAACTCCACGTTCACCTTCGCGGCTGCTTTTTTCAAAATTCCCATGGCAATAACAACCGGGTACTGGAACAGAACAAGCTCACAGTTACGTAACGAGTCAAGGCATTATCATAATCGCTGGGGAGTCTCTCGCTCGAGTAGTCAACAACCGTCCGCCGTGAAGTGACAGCTCCGGGTCCCGGTTAGTGAGTAGAGTAGCGGAGGAGGAAATGAGAGCGACGCTCCTGTAGAGCAAATTTGCGGATGTCTTTGGGCGTCGGCAGGCTCCCATAGCTCGTACAAATACCTTTTATATTACAATGCATTATAATGTTTTCGTATAATTACGCGCATGTTATTCACTGTTGTCTAAATAAACGGAATTTATCGCGTTTCTTTAGATTTTCTTGTGGGTTGTATAACAAAACTTGAGGGATCAGGATAGAATTTTCGTTCAGTGACGAAATTTCTGCTTCCGGGTTGCTAACCGGTCCTAACATTATTTTATTTTAAGCTCTTAATTTTCGCTCTTTTTCAGCTTATTTATGTATTTGTTTATTTATTTATTAAGTAACTATAATTACTAAGTTTATGATATATAGTTTTACATCACAAAAAACAAACAATTATTCTGCTCGCACACTATACTACAAAAAGGAATATAGAAAATATCATAAAAAGATATTGATAAAGGTAGCGGCAAAATATTTACATAAGATAAACAAAAACGTAGCAACAGCAAAAGGCATTAAAACAAACCTTGGCCAAAGAGACGGCACAATGTCGCTATAAATAATGAAATACGACACAAGTGGAGTGTACAGGTTTACGGATCTTTACTTTATATCGATTAAAGAGAAAAAGAGAGAAAACGCCAGTATATAACATCTGTGGACTTATCACACCACGTTAGCCCAGTCCTGTGTACCGTAAGGACTTGTGTTACAGATGATCTAGGCGGGATTTGGATCCGCGACCTCTGGCGTAACACGCGGACTAACCGCCACGTTACCAACTGAGCCAGCCGGTCGTCATCCATGGTATACGACATATTTAAGCCACATTGAGGTTAATTTTCAATTTAATGCTCGTAAAAAGCGCTCAAAAAAGGTTCTACACTCCTGCAAAAACATATCTATCATAATGATCAATACACTGAACTGTATTCGTTTAAAGCCAAAGAGTCTAAAGAGGAACATAAGAATCCGATAACATGTTATACGTATGTAACATGTTGTTGGACATGTTGATAATATTCTAATACCATGTTATACGTATGTAACATGTTGTTGGACACGTTGATAATATTCCAATACTATGTTGTACGTATGTAACATGTTGTTGGACATGTTGATAATATTCCAATACTATGTTATACGTATGTAACATGTTGTTGGACATGTTGATAATATTCCAATACTATGTTATACGCATGTAACATATTGTTGGACATGTTGATTATATTCCAATACTATTATTCGTCATCATTATATCCTATATATGAGTGTTTATAGTTTGAATGTAAGTAGTGTAATTAAATTTGTCTTTTTCTTTAAAGTGGCTCTCCAATTAGAGGAGGAGAATTTCTTTTTCTCCGTAACGATGGCCACGATCTTGGAGGGTAAGGGAGATAACAGACAAAACATCGAAACCAATCGTCATTCTCACTTCAAAGACTACCTGCGCCGTAGTCCCCCTGCTAGATAACGGACGAAGTACCGACGGTATAACCAACCCAGTCCAGCAACTGGCTTGAAGAAGCCTCTTTGGCCATAATGCTTTGATATCGCCTAAAATTAAAAAGGAGCCACTGCACGATTTTGAATTTTCCCTCTTCCCTTGGTATCGATGAAGTGTGCAGGGAAATATAATAGTTTTGTATTCAATATGTAATTTTTTTGTCACCATCCAAGGGCAACAGTATTATTCTATAATCCGTCGC
This sequence comes from Eumaeus atala, assembly GCA_017140195.1. Taxonomy (NCBI): domain Eukaryota; kingdom Metazoa; phylum Arthropoda; class Insecta; order Lepidoptera; family Lycaenidae; genus Eumaeus; species Eumaeus atala. The sequence goes on from JAFELO010001445.1 coordinate 2,281, forward strand.
GTACTTAAACAAACCATGTTGCTATATGCACCGTCGCGTACCAATATTAAAAAACGAAACACGAATTTGCGACAAGGCTCAACATTTTCCTCAATTTTAACTAGCCGTAGACGTTAAACACAAAATTACGATAAGCGCCGTGGCCCAAACGTACGGTACACACCGTGTTGAAGTCTGTATCGAATGAGTAATTTTCAAATTACGCGATATGGACATTTTTTCAAGTTCCGTCCAATTCATGAGGCCATTATGCCACACGCCCACTTCCCACTGGCAACCCTTTGGTTAGCGTACCTCATACTGGCTACTGCGACAGCATGTGAGCGAGGGGAGATATCCCCAGTTGTACCAACTATTATATCAACGTACAACATTAGCCTTGATATATGTTTCCTTACATTCTACATTTTTGACATTATATGTTGATGTCTTAAGTTTACGCGAATGTTAATCGTTACAATAAAACTACTTTAACGGATTTTATCGTGATATATTTAATTGTTTAACTAACCCGACGTTTCAGAAGCTTTACAACAACCATGGTTACGTGTGGACTATGTTATTATAAACAACAAAAGTATCTATTCCGATCGTCATTATATTCAAGCACATAACAATGATTGCCCATTGTTGTAACACAACTCATTAAATATGATCTTACTTATTGTTTCCACAGGCGCATCATGCACGTGCTAATAACGTTTAATAACAGTAGGTATGAGGAAGCGAATAACAGACAATAACCAAGCGATAGGGATCTGTGGATATGGCATGGTAATCATAATTGGCCCGCCAGCTTCGGTTTAATCTGAATCATCTTGAGGTCTTTCATCATCTTCAATTTAACAACGCGGCTCTTGATTTTACAGATCTAAAAAAATAGTTAGTCTTTCCTCTCTGGCAGTCCCTTCGGTTCTCCGTAACATAAAGATAAGCCGGACGACCTCCACTGCTGGACACAGAGCTCCCCCATAAAGCGCCATAGTACACGGTCATGAGCCATTTGCATCCAGCGGCTCCCCGCCACTCTGACCCAGTCGCCAGTCTCAGTGACACAGGACAATTAATTTCACTTTAAGCTGCTCTGAATAACTGGGCCATGATCACCCTCAGCCTTCATCTTGCAGATTAGGTATCTGTTTATCTATCAGAAATTCTACTATACCGAAATAATATACATCTAAACTAGATGCAAGAACATTGATATGTACCGGCTGTCGGTCACCCACAAAGAGCAATTGTTATACTGGGGCAAACGAGATATCGAAGCCATTTGGTGACAAGCTATGCCCCTTAACAACCGCAAGATTATTGCTCTTCCTCACACAGAGTGAACGAAACGACAGTAAACCGCTGCCTTAGGATAGCATCATGAGCGAGAGTCAAGTCCCCGGTGGTGCCGGCTCGATTCAGCTGCAATGTAGCATGGCACCACACATTACATAACCGAGAAATTCATTATTGATAAGTGAACGTGCACGAAAGCCGCTAATAAAAATTGGCCGCGTGCCGTTGCGTACGAGTGCAAGTGTCCACAATGGGTACACGTTTTATAGAAGTTTTTGTCTGCGTGGACCGCATAACCAAAATGATGAAATATCATTCTAAGGCTCACACTAAAGCTTTATTGCAGCACCCGGTTTCCAATAGTGCCTACAATTGTCTTCATAAAAAAACTGTGTATCAACACCGTCACGTGACGAAAGAACATGATTCGTGAAAGGCAAGAGACGTAGGCGCAGTAGAGCGGAAAACGTTACGCTGAGCGTTATAGTTTCACGCGATTTTGCTCATATTTTTCCTGTATTTGGAGTAAACTCAAATAAACTATCCTCCAATACAATATAAAGAAAAAAAGTGTTAATCCAATGCCTACTACAGCTGCCTGCCGAGTCTGAAATGTTTGACAAAATTACCCTAACAGATTTCGAAAATCCCCAAACTTTCGAAACATATGTTAATTTTTTTAAATTAGTTGCGCAATATTTATTTACAATTTATTCCTCCTTAATACAAAACCTACCAAATAGGTTGTAGTTAGAAAATATAAATAGAAAATAATGTCACAATTTTTTGATTAGTTACGCAATACCTAGACAATTAAAGCGGATATTGCAAGCGTGATAGTTTATAACCTATAACTTTTTCATCTTCGTGGCCCAAAGAGACTATAAACAGTCCAGCCAGTAAGACTGGGTGTGTCACTTCATCAATTTTTTTTATCGACAATTTATGTAGTCAAAAGCTGGGGGTCAATCTGTGTACGACGCACCCCGCCTCACCAGACGATATGTTGCAATACAAACATTATTTTGCGACGCCATGTCTCGCTATCATTGTGGTCACCCTTGACCGTAGCAACAGTGACCGATAACATCATTACATTAATACGTGAAGCAAAAAAATTGGACCCCTTTTTACGAAAATTGCACGGTCGGAGGAGCATGAGATTTGGTATACTTATAGTTTATGTCTAGGAGAAATGCAGAACGCTAGCATGTAAATTTACTGATGAATGATTTCTTTATAATTATTACCGACTTTTGAACTCTTTCCGCTCACTAGTTGTACATTACATAAAATTAATGATATTTTTGCCTAGGTGATGATAACCTAACGGTTTTCAGCATTTTAAAGGGTCGTGCGACCCACACTTCATCTCTAATTACAATATTTCCTTTTTAATAATAAGGCATTAAAAATATTTCCTAGACTTACAACCGTTTGTTATATTCTATCTAGCGATGGAACGTTGACATATTTATTAATCTATCTCCAGTACCCAAGGCCGTCGATAGATAGTGTATAGAAAATAGTCATTAGAGGATGAGTTTGAAACTAAAAATAGGTAAACCAATCACATATCTCACCCCGTTAATCAAAATTGTACTTAACAACTAAGTAAGGAAAATGAATATGATATAGCTGTGTATATGTAGAATATACTAGTACAATGGCGCCTTGCCTTCGTAACTATATTTAGTTCCTCTATTTCCTTTCGACCCAATAATAATGGCATCCATCTGACGGTGACGAATCGCAAGATAATGATGAAACCAAAGCTGAGCTGTGAGATCTGGTATCAACGATTCGTCGGTACTTTGTGCCACGAGCCCCACACTTCACTGGACCCCACCCAGGGCCGGTGGCGACGCGTAAATGCTTAAAAAAAAAAGGTACCTACGATACTGATTTATCTGGCAGGTGTGGTGGCGCGGTCATTTATAGGTCATTTATATAGACAAATGTACAATATTGTGACAACATTCGGTAATGAATACTCTACAAAATTCTTTGTATCTGACGATTTTTTTATACCTCAATTTCGTTTTTGTACGCAGAATCCTTGCTTGGCTCTTAGGGTATATTACTTGTTTAATGGATGAATAGTTTTTGGGAGGAGCTTGTGTTATTCCTAAATATTATAAGCAGACAAGCGAGCAATCACAGTCTTTTAGCGACTATATATATAAAGAGATCCAAATAATTCCTTCCTTCCTACCCACAAAGGGGCCATGGACTAGTCACAAACCGCACGAAACGCAGAAGCATAGCTGTCGCTTTAGTCTGGTATCATGTGAGCGAGAGGTGCCGGTCTAATTGGGTTGCAATGAACCATGTCACTACCACTTATAATATAAGCGTACATAAAAGACAGACATAAAGTATGATGATTAGTGCAGTTTTTGAGACCAGTAGCTAGTTGAGAGCGATCTAGATTTTTAGTTCCGTGCGCGTGAGACTCGCAGAGTCGAATACTCCCTAAATCACCATGGCTGCCATCGACCGCCAGTGCTGACGTGCCGCGGATTTATCAGCAACAGGTCACCTCGGCGACGGGACCGGTGTAGTAAGCGAGAGCAAGGACCAGGCATCTGCTTAAAAATGCGTATATTCATACGAGTCGGTAGCCACGAAAATACTTCATCTTCCCGTTTACGTCCTTATGGTATATAAAACTCACCGGCATTCGTTCCTCGATCCCTCCGATGGGGAAGTTCATGACGGAGCGCAAGGTCTGCGCGCCATACAGCCTGTCATCGGGGACGTCCAGCTCGCCGAAAGTGTCGCGCTCCTTCCTCTGGAAATAGCACACATCAGTACAGTAGAGTACACTTTTTCCAGACCTGAACTATTGCTGTGGAAGCGAAGAGTAGCACAATACCGACTCATCGTTTTGATTCGAATGCTCGTCGGACTACAAGACTAGGCTTGGGGTCGAAGTTAGGTTAGGTTAGGTCGCTCTAGCGCGATGGGATAGATAAATCCTGATATGAGTGTGTTTATAATATGTCCCTCCATCTTCGACTCTACTCTCTAGGTAGTCACGGTCGGCCTCGCTGAGGCCTGACATGACAAAATAACAACTGCTACTGTCTGATTTATTGTCATTCATAGAAATCTGCTGATGATGCAGAGCATTGCATAGACGAGACACACACCACGCAGAGATGGCTCAATGGGGTAAACACAAATTAGGGACAAGGGTTCAATGTTCACTACAGCTCAACATGTACTCTTTCAATGAACGCAATGTTACGTGGATTTCAATTTCTCCACCGTAACAAGACGTTTACCAAGTCAAAAGACATCCCAGTTGAAAAACTATTATCTAAGGGATTGAACACTGTCCCCTTGGCACGAAATTTGAGTATCTACCTCATTGAGCCGTCACTACTCTGGATTGTGTGTACATGTAAATCACTGCATCATAAGCAGATCTTTATGAGCGAAGTTGCGTCATCCGGACCGTATTATTTCGTCAATCAGTAGAGTGGCATAGAATTATCCAAGACTTGACGAGCTTATAAACCGGTGTGTTCTTCAAACTGACATTCTTACTCATACATATAAGGTCCTTTACAATCAACTGTTAACGTATTTAGGTATTGTGAAATTGAATGTCCATTGAGTGTAAATAATCAAGGGGGATGTAGTAGGTATTTTCATTACCACCATAATTGAAGACTCTGGGGCTCAATAGTCCAAGGTGAACCCAGACATCTTGGGCGAAGCTAAATGACATGAGGGGTTGCTCTTAGTAACCAACCTCTCACAAGAGGGGACAAAATCGATTACAAATTTACTTTACTCGTTTCTAACTAGAAGTTATGCTTTGCCCCAGTATTCATAACAGCTTGAAATATATTTTGGTGTACTCAATGTCACCCGCCTCATAGGGACAAATCTAACGGCACTTCATACATTAAAATGTCTAACGATCCGCCTGTAGCAAGTAACATAAAAATCAACAAACATAATATCTACATAGGCTCAACCACAAAAAAGCTTTACTCACTTCGACGCAGTCGGGCAAAATTGTACCTGTTACTACTAGAACCACTTACCATGACATACATTTATAATGTAATAGACAAGACGGGTCGTTATTTGTAATGTTTACGCGAATAATTTGCCTAGGAAGAGGTAGTGCCATGCTACATAGGAGATAGTGACATTCATGCATGGTGCATGACACTACATCCTCCTATGCAACGGATTTGGGCCGGCATGACCGGGGAAGTACCTCACGCTCACTTGATACTGTCGCAAAGTCTGTCGCGTTTCCTGCGGTTTGTGAGTGGCCGGTGGCCCATTCGGGAGGCGGGGATGATAGGTGGGCAACGCATCTGTGTAACATCATGCGAATGTCCATGGGCGTCGGTAGTTATCAAAAGGCACCGATTTCTTGTTTGCCCCTTATGCTATAAAAACCAGTAAAACACAATGCTAATGTATTACTGGTAGGTAACTTAATTTAATGTTATAAACGACGAAGCGTTTTGTTTCGATACAACGTCCTTCAACTCTAACCTGCTTATCAATATTTAATAGTATGAAATAAATTTCGACATAGGAAACTATGTACTAAATACCTATTTACTGAGGTACCAATTTAACACATGCAAGGATCATAAGTGTGCATCGCATATGCATTATCATTTCTTTCTTGTCTAACATTTGTACTATTAAAGCCAGATAACCATCAGATCAGTAATCTAATGTTAAACAATGTATGTATCTCAATTCATAGACTTAGGACTTATTCTGTCAATCTACAACTATAGTATTTCCATTAAAAATCACCATATTCCATTTCGTAAAATATAAACTCACTCACCATTTTAGTAGAGCGTTTGCCTTCCGTAACACATGTACACGCCATGATTACTTAAAATTACGATTGTAATAAAAATATCAAAAATAAAACACTAAAAACAAGTCAATATTTTTTTAATTCGCAGACAACTGTCACGCGGACGTTACGCACCTGCGGAGGTCGTCTGTGAACTGAAGTGCGAAGGGCGCAACAACAAGAGTGGGACCGGTTTGGTGAGCGCGGCGATGAATTTAAAAACAACTTTCCAAAGGTACGACTCTTAGGTCCAAGTTAGCATATCCACGCTGTGTATTTTGTATTTTGCGAGTGGAGGAACATAAAAAAAGGAAGATACAAAATTTGTCACTCAAGATTGTATATTGAATGTAACATACCGTTGGTAAAGTAGAAAATATTTGATAACATTTACGATTGAAAAGGCTGATGGAAGTATCCGGTGGTGAGGGGTGGCAAAGCATATATGTGTTCATGGCCGTCAGTAGTCACCAAAATTGACTCAGATTACATGTTCGGAATCACTCGAATATTAGATCAGCCATATAGTGTTATTAGGATTTTTTAATTTTTAACAACAGCCCGGAGTTAAAAATGTTTCAACCCGGGCAGCACTTACAGCCGCGTCCTACGCTCTATTTCTCTGCAGTCGTTGTTGGATTGCTGTCCCATGGGAGTACGAGAACTAGGGAATAGAGAGTGCACTATAACGTATCCTGCACAGATGACTCTTCACAACACTGATGCCCCCAGAAATCTGGCCAGGACACTTCAGTGATCACTTTTCGATTTATATACAATTTATATATTCACACATTTACTAAATGATTTTGAAGTAAAGCCTTCTTTAGGCGTGTTGAGCACAAGCTCTGTGTCCACACAGATCATGAAACTTGCGACATCGTCACGTCACGTCACGCTGCTCGTTACAAGTACAGTTTTAAGTTTTCACTTGAAAACTCGTGCCTGTTTTATAATTTTTGAAATCTTTCTCTTCATAATTTTTAACTTGTCAAATTTCAGTACAACTTAATCGCATATTAAGATAAACAAGAGGCACATATTATGGCTTCAAGTCATTGATTTACGAAAATACAATATAATGTGCGATTTTATAACAAATTGTCGTTGTACAGTATCCGTGACTGTACGTACATAAACATAGTTTTTGCAATGTCAACCTACGGTGTATGATTTTAAGTCGTTTTTAATGCAGGTTGTATTTCAAAGCTGTGAAAAATTGAATGACATTTCCTTATAAAGTTAACTTTACGCCATGTGTTTATGTTAATTTTACAAAGTGCACAATTTGACAGTTGCACATCTTTTATACGAACAGTTTTGGGACATCCTTTACATTGGTATTTTTTTAAATCATTGCTTCTATCGTATTATGATTTAAACCTCGGTACGGAGCGTTTAGAATCCGCACAAAACGTGACAGAGTAGCCGCTTTACGAAAATTCAAGAGAAGTACAACTTCAGTCACTTAAAATTACACATGAAAAATTGATCACATTTAACTGTATCGGCACAGCACAGGTGTGTGCAACCGATTGCGTGGGTGTACTATTTTTATTTGTGGTATTTGTGCGCCACGACGTGTGTTATCTGTTTGTTTATTTAGACATTTGCATGGTAAAAGTTATCTAACATTTGATAACGGTCACTGAGGAAACTATTAGGGTTGAGTAGACACAAGTTAATTACTAGCAAAAAATATATAAGAAAAATTCTATTCATCATTCAGCCTAGTAATAATAAAGTCATCTCGAGTGTCACTCACGTTTAATTTAATCTCTGTAACATCTTTGAAGCTTAAATCCATGCAGTTATAAGACTACAGGGCGTACCAAACAAACATACATACACTTATAAACTACTAAAAAACGTAGCTGTTTTCTGTCACTAGTCAATTACAATGACGCTAGAAAACTACCGTCGAAAAGGAAACCAGCCAAGTGCGAGTAGGACACGCTCACTAGAGATACCAGCATTACAGGGCTACAATACTACCGCCCTGGTTTCGCTTGTGAATAACAGGCTCCACATTATATATTAAACCCTACCTTTGTTGGGAATATCTCTATTCAAGGGTGAAAACTTTCAATTCAAGTATGAAATTCCTATTCCATATTATATTAGCTTTATGAGAAAAAAAACGAGTTAAGATGTCAATGGACGACCGGGTGGAACGAAGTTCCTTCCGATTGATTAGTGAAGAAATTGTATAAGAATAGCACTGTACAAACCAAAATAGAAAGACGAAATGTGCTGAGAGAGAGATACGCGCACGCCGCGCGGCTTACTCAATTAGCCTCCTTCGCATATATCGCCTTCTTCGTGCGATAAGAAACTTCGTGCCAAAATGTATACAATTACGGTACTCTCTGTACAAATGCCTACTGCACCATAGCTGATTGTCATCTGACTAGTTCATGACTATTAGTATACCACGGGTAATGTACTTCTACAATGCGGTGATTAGTCCGCTATACCTATCAGGCGTGCAGGACATTTACATTTACGAATACCAGGCTTCTTGATAATTGGCCGAAACGACGAACTAAAAAAAGAGAGGCAAACAAAATTTTATACATTATATTCTATAATCTTTTCGAAAACAGAACACCAAATTTGAATTTATTCGAACAGATAGAATTTGTGTGAGAGGACCTACAAATTTCTCTGCCGTAAATTTTCTCAACAATGGAAAGAAACTAAATTCGTGCGGTAATGAAGTTTTACGTTTTAAAAGCGAAAACAGCAACCCAGTTTAAAGCTAAAACGCGTTTGCGCGCAATGGGTGCTGCGTTTCCTCACTGTTAACCAAAAGCAACGTCGAGTGGAAGATTCGTCGGAGTTCGTCGCTGTTTAAGCGTGATACTAACTAGTTTTTGCGGCGTTATAGGACAGTAGATAAAACATGGATACATAATTATACTCCTGAAACAAAAGAATAATCTAAGCAGTGAACTGAGAACTGAGAGGGAAACCTGCGCCGAAGAAAGCAAAAACGGTTTTGTCGGCCGGCAGTGATGGCGACTGTTCTTGGTATGGTTGAGGGATTATTTTAGTGGACTATTTGCAAAGATGATAAACAATAAATTTAGAGAGGAGAGTATTATGCAAGATTGCTGCAAAAGTTTTGTGAAAAAATCCGAAAAAAAAACAAAAAAGAAATATTCCACCACGAATTGTTACCGCATCCCCACTATTCCCCAGAACAAGCCCCGTGCGACGTCCACTTATTCTCAAATCTCGAGAAATGGTTAGGTGGTCGAAGATTTTCATCAAATGAAGAAGTCATTGTCCTTCGGCGACCAGTACTTTGAGGGGTTAGAGAAAACACTTTATCAAACTTCAGAAGTGCTGGACTAAATGCATCGAGGTAAAGGAAATTAAGTTGAAAAATAAAATTGTTTTATATAGGTTATTAAAGTTTTCTCTTTGTCGTTTCGTATACTTATCAATCACTCCTCGTAACATTGCAATGATTTAAAATTTATTTAGAATTTTTAAGGCTACTACAAAATGACATACATATTTACAATTGAATGTCGTAATACTATTTGCACCACCTTCGGAGTACCCGATCAATCAGATAATAGTATGTCTGTATTGGTCTTCCTCGGTACCCATATCCTTCTAGATTCGCATTGTATATCTGCTTTGTTAACTTTTCACAACCCTGGCTCAAAACTGTGCTTTAACCAATTTCCCTAGCGCTCCATTTACTCGGTTCCCTGCATACACTCTTCTTTCGACACCTGTGGTGTACCTTCTATCCCTGCTAAAAGCATAAACAAGATACACAAAGTCATTCACTTGCTCCAGCACCAAATCATCAAACACTACTCTTACGTCTGTTTTGGTTATTTCTCTTTGAAATTCTAAAATTTTTGGTTTTCTTCACATTCATTTATAAGCCCATATTCTCACAATCACCTTTCATAATTATCATTAGTGTTTGTAGCGCAGATAAACACTTATTTGGTGCTCGTGATTATGGCAAGTATAACCCGGACGAAACAGCTGGTAAAATTATATTCATAGTGTTATAACCAAAGTACCTGCAAAGATAAATTTAAGAGGCGCCTTCATACACTTTGAACAGATGAACTATAAAATTTAGAATGGAATAGAATTGATTTATTTAGAGACAATATAATACATGAAAACAAATAATTCCCAAAAAAAATACATTTAGGACATCAACACAACATTTTAGAACATCTTTAGAACAAAAAATAGCATATTAATAAATTATAAACATTGTTATTAACAAAAATGCCATAAAACAGATTTAGTGTCTCAAAATGTCTGTATAGAAGAAAGATGTGCACTTCTTGCACTTGCGTCAATATTTGCTCGAAAATGCTGAAATGCTCTAATGTCAAGAACGAAAAAAGGGATGGGATTGTATTTTTGGTAAGTAAAAATGATTAGCTCTGGCCCCATCCTGGGAAGAACAGGCTAACAAACTAAGCGGGTCTGTCATCAATAGAACTTCAGGAAAATTACACAAGCATCACTTAATATTTTTTTTAAATTTGTGAATTGACAAGTATTGGACCGTTCTTGAATCATACTGTAAAGGTGCCCTACGCACTGCCCCTGAAAGGAATTGCTTACTCTGCTAAGTCTATGATCTGATATACCTACTTTGTGTCTGTTTCTAGTAATTCCAATATGATTCTTACATATCTTATTAAATCCATTAATATTCTTACACACATACACTATCTAAAATATATTGAAAATGAACAGTCAGTTGTTACTGATATTCCTAAATTTATCTTTAAGTGATGTTAATACATCATGAGATAAATTTAGGCTAGCTTGTAGATTGCATGAATAGCTCACTGCTTCTGCGGCATAAAAATATTGTCTATATCAGCAGCATTCCCCCCTCCCCCCCAACAGTATGCCATAAGACAATGCTGTGGAAGTAACAAAAGTGGACTAATTTTACTGCATGTTCATCTCAAATTTGCCAGATTTACTCTTTTTTCATCTGGTTGTATCTGGCCCAGTAGCCTATTATGTACCATGTTAGGCTGGACAGTATAGTACATGGACAGGACAAGTAGACTTCACATTACTAGGTAAGTTATTTTTGACAACCAAATAAATGAGTTATATTTTTTGTTCAACTTTATCTTTTTTCTTTTTCAGTGATTTTTTAAAACCAGAAAAGAAAGTACAAGTGTCATATTCTTGTATGTGTGGGTTACAGCAGGAGGACATATAGAGAGCTATGTTGCCATTCAAGTGATGGACTAGGCAAGGAGCCTTATATGTACACCAAGGTGTCTTCAATTCATGGTGTTTAGGGCCATACTGGACATTTATGTGTTTAACACAGGCATCAGCTGTCTCATAGTTTAAGAGGTACGCAACAGAAGCTTGGACTTTAAACATTTTAATAGACCTGTTAATCCACGAATGTTACAAAATCTGATGCACATCTACACTGTGATGTGTGTTGATTCACAGACTACACTGGACTGATCCAGTTTACAATTTGTTATGTAGTCAGATTGTAATTAAGTTTAGCACAGACTTCGGTTACTAAAGGGTCAAGATCAATAGTTTTTTTTGTTAAGGGGAAGAAAGAATAGTGTTATTTTAATATCCTATCCATGAGCAAAAAACCTTACAGAAATTATTGTTTCTAAAACAACTTATTTTAATTCTAAATAATATAAAAGAATGAACATGCAGTTTTAAACCACCAATGTACACAATGTACAATGTACAAATATTCACAATTCAGCTATACTTGTTACACTACTAGTCACTAGCTAAGCAAAATCTTCTCTCTCTTTTTTTATTACATGCAAAACAGATAGCATAAATATTAACTAACAACCAAGGAACCCAAACATACATTTTACGACTATAAACTTTATTTCTTTTCAGTTGGATTTAGATTAAATATGCTTTGATACTTGGTAGATGTGAATATAATGGATATTGGTGGCAACAACACTGTTAATTAAAGGTTGAGCTATAAAATGATATGTAGTTGAACTGTGTGTTATAGACTTTAAGGTTGTGATTTCTTTATGATAGTAACAACATTCATTGACATATAAGCAGTTTATTGCCAAAATGAGCTATCCGCTGACAACCATGGTACCGATGTTCTGCAAACAAAATCGGTATTGAAGCCATATATAGGTTAGATAACCGATGTCGAGAATATGAGAAAACCACCATGTCTATTAGTCATACAACAGAAACAACTAAAATATGCAAATATACGTAGGTGCTCCCCCATTTGGACATTTAAATTTCTGTTTCGATTATAGAATATATCCATGGTCAATGTCGAAAGTGCCAATAATAAATATGAGCATTTACATTTCACCCCTCTGATGTCCCGCACATGTCTGTGGGGACATCCGAGAATGTAAGTAATATTTGCTTTCAAAAAGACAGAAATCTGAAGAAATACGGTTATGCAACTTACCGCGGCAACATTTGTGGTAGATAAATAATTTTTGTTGATCAACGATACCACGCAGCGTAAGTTCTTGCTAGAGTTGAATGAGAACGATGAAAGCTTTAGTAAAGAAGTCGTCATGTTCTGTTCGTATTTCTAATTAATTTATAATAAAGTGGGAATTCGCCAATAACTACCAGCCAACTTGTTACTTTGACAGATGACATACATGATCTTCCCAAAAATGTCAAAAGTTTGTTTTGCTTTTTTTCGCTTCCAAAAAATGTTAAGTAGGTAAGTAATATTGTTAAATAAAAATGTTCTATCCGCTGGAAATAACAAGGTTGTTCTAATATAAAAATGGACAAACAAGAGTGTATTATTACTCTATTAATAAAAGTTATAGCTTAATGTAAATATAAAAAGTTTTACCTAATCTATATTTAATAAATTATACTAGATTTATCTGATCAGATTTCGATAGAATAATATTCACAAATTTAATCTTTGTTAAATTGGGCAACTTTGAAGATAGTAGAGAATATAGAAGAAAGAAGATAGAGGAAAATGTTAAACTTCAATCGTAGATCTGGAAAAATATCGAATGAAACTAAATCTTTGAAGATATAAAATAAAGTATTGTTTCTGATGTATGTTTGATACCAAATAAAATAATAAAATAACCTTTACTGAAAAATAATCAATTAATTTCTCCATTATTTCTGAACGCACGTCTATAGTGCTGCACCTAGTGATCAAATTATAAACTAATACTAAAATCGGGAGCTCTCGGCTTTTCTCGGAGCAGTCACGCCTAGACTCGTTCGAAAAGCGAAACCGAAATCATTCCATGGCGATGTACGAAGAGTGATGCTCTTGTCGTGAATTCCTAGTGTTAACGGGATATGTTGCTTATTTAACCGGGTGTTACAATACGAAAAGTTACTCTGATAGGATAATGTGTTTAAAATCATAAAGTGGTGATATTATGTGCTAAAGTTAACAACAACAGTGAAATTACTGAGGAATATTGTGAAGTGGTGCAACAGTGTTATAAGTTCATTATCTATTTAATCTCGGATTCATAAGGATTGATTTCAAGAGATTACTATTAATTCACGGTGAGTTCTCGTTTGAAAAGCTTGTATCTTCACTTAGAAGTGCGTGGCGTATTTAATAGAATGGCTTCCATTTATCGACAGGCGTGCGCGGTAATGGCTGACATTCTTTTCTCCATTTCTCGCCATTGTAAAGGCAATAGATAAGAGGACAAATAATGTGCTGTTGATTGGTACTATATCGATAGATAGGTTTTTTGTAATATACTTGTGTGTAGGTGGTTCATGTGAGTGGGTGGAGGCGTTTAAAGAATGCAATCGACGAAAACGACTGACCGCGGTCGTGCATTTAACAACGTTGTGCTACAAAATTATGGATATAGTTGGCGTTTTATCAATATACATAACATTTAAACCAATGCATGGAAAATGTATCGTCGCTATAATTGATTAGGACGATAATAGAGAGTAAATATTTCATCGCAAAAAATGTAATAGTTAAACTGCCTTTTCCTATAAATAGGCCGATCGGTATAGCCCAAATGGGCTTTAAAAAGTAATATTTGTTGTTACAGGTCCCCACTAGAACCTACTGCATGGTTCCCGCATTATGAAACTGCGGTTCGGTACATGCATAATATAAACAAATACAAATAGGAAATTTCGAAGCCCGTCCTGTACTAATACCGCCATGGACGTTTTGTAAGTATTTTCGTTGTCGTCGATGTATTAAGTTCTGTTTTTATAATTATTTGTTCCCTTTATTTATTGTAAACGCTACCACGTTTGCTCCCTCGTTCGAACAGCATGCCAAGTATAATTTTTTGTTACTCCCTTTTATGATGCTGAGGCTTTCGTCGGCGTGTGACTGTCAGTGCACTGACCGCGTCGGGACCGCCGGTGCCCGTTCATTCCTAGTACTAACCTATTTTTGTGCGCGGCGATAGAAAAAACATCCCGTGAGCAGGTTTACATTCTCCACACACCATACCTGCACATACAATAACTTTACAGTTGATAGCGATCATTACTCGTTTGGTCGAATAGGACCTAAAATAGGTTGGTACTGTTCGAGATCGGTCAATCTGCGCTCCCTCTGTGTCGCGTCGTTCCAATCGCACTGGACCTCTCCCAACCTATGCGTGCGTCGATTATATACCTCTATGTACCTAGATGGTAGGTCGGTTGTTGTCATTGTTCAGGTTGTAGGAGCGGTGCGGTGCGATAGGAACGTAGCAACGGGTCAGTGGCTGAGTGGGTGTATCGCGTTCCAGATGGGCGGGTGGGTGCCTACGCGGACGACGGCGGTAGGCCACATGCCTCCGCGCCATGTGGAGCGTGCTGTTGACCCTCGGGGTCTGCGTCGCCGCGCGCGCCTCGCAGGACGTGGTACGCATCTTCTCCGACCCGGTCAAAGCGCCAACCTCCCTCTTCAACCACCTAGTCGTCGACCGCAATACGGGACGTGTATACGTCGGCGCCGTCAACAGAATCTACCAGCTTTCGCCCGACCTTGAAGTCGCACAATCGATTATCACTGGACCCGTCAACGATTCCGCCCAGTGCACCTTCGATTGCCCGCCGAACTTCGTGAAAAAACCGACGGACAATGTCAACAAGGCGCTGGTTATTGATTATGCAACGAGCCGCCTCATAACGTGCGGCTCGGTGCTCCAAGGACTCTGCTCCGTACGGAACCTCAATAATATCTCGCACGATGTAAGGGAGGTGCGGGAACCGGTTGTGGCGAACAACGCCAGCGCATCTACGGTTGCGTTCATCGCGCCGGGACCACCGAATCCTCCTATGACACAAGTGATGTACGTGGGTGTGACTTTTACCGGAAACTCGCCATATCGTTCCGAAGTGCCCACAGTTAGTAGCCGATCTTTGGAAGACGACAGATTGTTTGTGATAGCCCGAACAGCAGTTACTACTGGAACTCGGATGTTCGTCAACTCCTTGTCTCGAGAACGATATCCCATTGATTACGTGTATGGTTTCAGTTCGGAGGGATTCAGCTATTTCTTAACAACTCAATTACGAGGTGTCGGCTCTGATACGTACTATAGCAAGTTGGTTCGTGTATGCCATGACGACGAGAACTACTACTCGTATACAGAAATACCCATGTCGTGCATGGGTGAAGGAGGCGGAAACTACGGCTATAATATAGTACAGGCTGCGTTTGTAGGAAAAGCTGGATCAGTGCTCGCTGGGGAATTAGGAATAACTGCACAACACGATGTGCTGTTCGCAGCTTTTAGTCAGAGTAAGGCCATCAACACCAATATACCGTCAAATCATTCAGCCATCTGTGTTTACTCCCTCAAAGCGATACGCCGTAAGTTCATGCAAAACATTAAGACTTGCTTCAGCGGAAATGGCTCACGTGGTCTAGATTTTATTTCCCCATCGCACGCCTGTATTGGAACAAAATTGCAAACCATCAGCGAAGACTTTTGTGGGTTAGATGTGAACACTCCTTTGGGAGGCGAACAACCCGTGGAGGCGGTGCCTGTGGCTATATTCCAGAAGAAAATAACAGCTGTGGCGGCTACCGCAACTGGAGATTACACAGTCGTTTTCGCGGGTACAGCCGAAGGTCACCTCAAGAAAATTGTTGTAGAAAGTGCCACGTCGGCTTTTGAATATGGGGACATTGTAGTCGACGAAGGTTCGCCTGTGAATAAAGACTTATTCTTTGATACTCAATTAATGCATTTATACGTCATGACTGAAAGAAATGTTTCAAAAGTAAAGGTTCAGGAATGTAGCGTGTACAAATCTTGTCTGACGTGTCTCGGAGCGAAGGACCCATATTGTGGCTGGTGTTCTTTAGAGAATAAATGTAGTCTTCGGTCAGATTGCCAAGAGGCAGCTAAAGATCCGTTATATTGGATATCGTATCGCAGCGGTCGTTGCACTACAATCACACAGGTGACGCCATATCACTTACAACGAACGACTGCAAGAACTTTAGATTTAGTCATCGAAAATTTACCAACTCTCAATGGATATTTCTTGTGTGCTTTTACGGCTTTAGATCGTACTCTCGTTACGAATGCAACCAGAAAAACCTATGGCGTCAATTGCACTACACCCCGTACAGATACACTTCCACCCATTCCTGCTGGTCAACATCATTTTACGGCGAAACTGTCTGTGCGTACTAGCCAAGGGCCCGATTTTGTTGCTACAAATTTTACGTTTTTCGATTGCAATACTTATAGCTCGTGTACCCAATGTGTTAGTTCGTCATTTCCATGTGATTGGTGCGTAGATGGTCATCGATGTACCCACGACACTGCAGAAAACTGTAGAAATGACATTCTCGTCACCGGTGTTAGTAGGATCGGCCCAAGCTATCGTTCTGGCCCCAGTTTCTGCCCTACCATAAATTCTACATCAGACGGTACAAATGAAATATTAGTCCCTTCCGGCGTTAAGAAAGCTATAAAAGTTAAGGTTCATATAATCGGTCAATTTATTGTACAGACTAGATTCGTGTGCCAGTTTAATATAGAGGGTCGCGTAACTCATGTTAATGCTCAACTGTTGGCAGATACTATTTACTGCGAGCCTGTAGAATTCACTTACACCTCGCGCGCTCCTAATATAACAGCCTCGTTTGCTGTAATCTGGGGAGGTTCTAAGCCGTTAGATAATCCTGATAATACTCATATACTCATTTATAGATGTAACGATATGGCCGATAATTGTGGCATCTGCTTGGCGCTTCCAGAAAAATTTGGCTGTGGCTGGTGTCAGGGATCCGATCGTTGTGAAGTTCAAGAACAATGCGGAGCCCCAAGTGTCTGGCTCAATCGCACACAAACTTGCCCCAATCCTGAAATACATACCTTTCGCCCTCAATTAGGTCCATGGGATGGAGGCACAAATATAACAATTGAGGGCATTAATTTAGGTCGCAACATATCGGATATCTACAACGGTGTTACTATAGCGGGTATCAAATGTCAGCCTATAATTGAATTGTACGTCAAAACGAGGCGAATAGTTTGTACGGTGGACGGTCCAGGTGAGGAAGTACCTCGGGATGGACCGGTAGTTGTACGAGTAGCGGACTACCGAGGCGAATCTAAACACCATTACGCGTTCGTTAATCCTCAAATACATTCCATTCAACCCAAGTACGGTCCTCAGTCAGGCGGCACAAAGTTACGTATCACAGGCGAGTATTTAGATGCGGGAAGTAATATCCAAGCGTTCATAGATGAGTTACCGTGTGCTATATTATCGGTAACACACGAGGAAGCAGTTTGCAGGACGAGCCATTCATATAATCTAAAAATGGGAACACTGCGAATGCGTTTCGATAATGGTATGCGTACATTGGAACGGGAAAAATTTGAATATATCGAAGATCCTGTCGTAGTTTCTGTAGAATCTGGTCCCACGACTTCATCTCAGCGCAAACAACCTAAGGGTATTCCTTCAGGGGGTATAAGCATAAAGGTAATGGGTCGTAATTTTCATTCCATCCAATTTCCACAAATTTACGTTTATCACGACAACAGACCTTATATAGCACCTTGTCACAGAGTCGATTTTCAAACACATCTGATTTGCGAATCTCCCGGCATAGAAAGCGCCGGCCTAAAACTAGATCCAGACAAACCTTTAGAATTAGAATATGGTTTCAACATGGACGATGTCCAAAGCGTTCAAAATCTTACCACCAAGACTGGAAACGCTTTCCTTTTATATCCGGATCCGGTTTATGATAAATTTGACGAGGATATAAAATATTATAAGTCTGAATACTTAACTATAAATGGCCAGGATTTGGACAGGGCGAGCACAGAGGTGGATGTTGAAGTGCATATTGGTGAAAGCCTTTGTAATGTTACTTCAATTGGTAGGCATCAGTTGACATGTAGGCCGCCCTCTCCCGATGAGTTACCGGACGGAGTCGAAGTCCCCGAGGTTGTGGTAAAAGTCGGGCGCCTTCTAACCTACAAAATCGGTAAATTATCATATTCTTCGCAGACCGGGTTAGAGGCAGCTGTAGGGAAGCCAGTAATTTTCGGTGTTATAGCTAGTATAGGAATACTCGTATTAGTGTTAATCGTATTTTTAGTTATGTATAGGAGAAAATCAACAGAAAATATTAGGGTTTTAAAAAATATGCAAGAGCAAATGGATATTTTAGAATTAAGAGTAGCCGCAGAGTGCAAAGAGGCTTTCGCGGAGTTGCAGACTGAGATGACGGATTTAACGGGCGACGTGGGGTCAGGCGGTATACCGTTCCTCGATTATCGTACGTACGCTATGAAAATATTGTTTCCTAACATTGACGATCACGCTGTTCTCCAATGGGAGAGGCCGGAGCTTCTTAGAAAAGAAAAAGGCCTCAGAATGTTCGGCCAATTAATTATGCATAAGACATTCCTTTTATTATTTATTCGTACTCTAGAAAGCAATAGATATTTTTCGATGAGGGATCGTGTAAATGTAGCCTCTCTTATCATGGTCACACTCCAAAGTAAAATGGAGTATTGCACTGACGTTTTAAAGACTCTTTTAGCAGAATTGATAGAAAAGTGCATGGAAAGTAAAAGTCATCCTAAATTATTGCTTAGACGTACCGAGAGTGTCGCAGAGAAAATGTTAAGCGCATGGTTTACATTTCTCTTATACAAATTTCTCAGAGAATGTGCCGGCGAGCCGCTGTATCTTTTGTTTAGGTCAATGAAAGGTCAAGTGGACAAAGGGCCGGTAGATGTTATCACTTCCGAGGCGCGATACTCTCTGAGCGAAGAAAAACTTATTAGACAGTCGATCGATTTCAAAGCAATGACGGTAAGCGTGTCCATATCTCAACAGACGATCTTCGTAAGTGGCTTAGACGCTACAACAGAGAACGTTCAAGTTAAAGTGCTCGACTGCGATACGATAAGCCAAGTCAAAGAGAAATGTTTAGACGCTATTTATCGGGCAACACCTTATTCGCAAAGGCCGAGTCGTGACGAATTAGATTTAGAATGGCGTACGGGCGCTTGCGGCCGGTTAATTCTATACGACGAAGACACAACAACGAAATGCGAGGGAGAATGGCGTAAACTTAACACCCTCAATCACTACCGTGTCCCCGATTATGCCTGCCTCAGTCTTGTAGCGAAACAAAGCTCTGTTTATAATTTATCGAATATGGAAAAGAATGACAAGTCACATACTTATGAAACGCTTAACAGAGGTAAATACGGTTCAGCCAGCCCTCCGGCTAGTCCCCTCAAATATGAACACGGCTTTAAGTATTGGCATCTAGTTAGGCATCACGACGGCGATGCCCACAAAGAGGGAGAGCGTGGAAACAAAATGGTATCTGAGATATATCTGACGCGCCTTCTAGCCACTAAAGGGACATTGCAAAAGTTCGTCGATGATTTGTTTGAGACTATTTTCAGCACTGCGCATAGGGGTTCCGCGCTTCCTCTCGCTATTAAATACATGTTTGATTTTCTAGACGATCAGGCATTGCAGCACGCTATATCCGACCCCGAAGTGGTGCACACATGGAAAAGTAATTCGTTGCCGTTGCGTTTCTGGGTCAATCTAATAAAAAATCCCAATTTTGTTTTCGATGTCCATAAATCCAACACTGTCGACTCTTGCTTGTCAGTCATCGCGCAAACCTTCATGGATTCATGCTCTACTTCCGATCACATTCTCGGCAAAGACTCGCCTTCATCAAAGCTTCTGTACGCTAAAGATATACCAGTATATAAGGAATGGGTGGAGCGTTATTATGCAGATATTAAATTGATGCCGGCGATATCCGATCAGGATATGAACGCCATGCTAGCGGAGGAGTCTCGCCTCCATACAAAGGAGTTCAATACTAACTGCGCATTGAACGAGCTGTACGCTTATGCGGTGAAGTACAACGAACAGCTAATGGTCACGCTCGAGGAAGATGAGTTCTCGCAGAAGCAGCGTTTGGCCTTCCGGCTCGAGCAAGTGCACGGTCTCATGGCCCACGACTATAACGTGTAAGCCCCGTGCGAGGTCCGTACCCACCGCCCTGTATATACTGCCCCCGCACATATCTACGCTGGCAAATGTTGTATATATTAGATAGTGTACAGTCTTTAATATTGTAATTTTTGTATAATTTCAGCGGTCCGATGTCGTTTTTTAATTTTATATAATGAACTTTGTATTGATTTTACACGACGAACCCGGCCGGCCGCGGTCGTGCCACAGTGTGCATCGTAAACTAATGTGTATGTCTGTCTATGTGTGCTCGCGTACGAGTTAATGTTACGTCGAATCGGTGTAAAATGTGTGTCGCAAATGAAATCGCATGTGAACCTCTCGGCGAGCTCGCTCGCTGGCGGGTAGTTTTTAAATTTGTACTCGCAATCTACTTAACGAAATAACCGACAGTGAACCGGTGAACGATTCCATTAATAAATATCGTCGAATGTACCTTGTTGTTTGATTTCCGCGCAGCGCCATTGTCCACGTCTGACGAAAGCCACTAGGCAGCTGTACGCAGGGAGAATCGCGGTGCGTTGTCGTCTCGCCTCCTACATGTCGCCTGTACCATGTTGTGGTGTCCTCTCGTGTCCATAAGTCCCGGTGTCCTTGGTACGTGGCGAGACGGCAAGTTGAACGCGGCCCTGCTGTTTCAGCCGCTACGCGAGAATCTTGGCGCGCACCGCGTTCGCGATAGCGAACAACATATACTGCATCCCCGCATATGTGGTGTGGATGATGGCGCTGCGCCTCACGAGACCCTTGTACGCACCACTGTATTGGAAGATCGAAGGGCTTATGTATCACTGGCTGCTGTCGATGGTGTCCCTGTGGTCCTGGACGGCTGGATATGAGAGTAAGTACTTTCTGAAACAGTATTATTTAGATCGTTTAAATTGCACCGAATCTCACAAAATCAACCAGTGATTGATTGGCTATGAAATTAGATATGATATAAAATCAGACCTAGTAAAGGTTTCACATGTCATTAATCAGTTTTAAAGGGGAGTATTGGGTTGACATCCTTTCGTATATGTTCGGAAGAGGGATGCTGAATCATGAATTTTGAGTTCTGCTAATGTTTGTAATTTTAAAAAATTTACGTTTTTCTGGCAGTGCTGTATTCTTCTCAATAATATACCATAAATCCGTTAAACAGGTACAGATTTTGCTCGTATTGACTTCGTATTAAATTCAGAATAACATTAAGTGAACCGTTAGATATCAAAATCGCTAAGTGTAAATTGTCATGCTAGAGGCAGGTGTAGTGTTGCTATCGATAAAACTATTTATTATAATAGTTATTATGAATAATGGTGGCAGTATGTTATTACAAATAAAGTTGTCGGTGTTATCGCGTAATAAATCTGACTTATTGTCTAGTTCATATCGACGTAAGATCGACAGTCACGTACGTACCGACAATACGAGCTCCCGCAAAGGAGACGCACCTGAGGCGCCAGGACATGGTTTTGCAACAACGCGGATAGGTTTGTGCGCGACCCGCTCCTCTTCTTCGTACGGTTCACCAGTGTACGGTAGCCCCGTACGAGTCACCCTATTAACTGTAGGATTTTGAGCTCTAACGAAACTAACCGATAATCTCTTCTTTTATAGAATAGGGGGCAAACGCGCTATTGGAGCCATTTTACGACTACAGACGCCCATGAACATCCACGTAATTACTATGCCGATGCGTTGCCCTCCTCCCGTCCCCCGCAATGGGCCACGGGCTACTTAAAAACCGCGCGAAACGTAACTTTACGACGGTATTATGTGAGCGGGAGGTACCTCCCGTCGTGCCGGCTCAACTCCGTTGCATAGAAGGATGTAGTGTCATGTACTATGCATGGCACTCCCTCCTCTTATGCAACATGGCATTACTTCTGGCTCTTCGTCGATAGCATTACAATCGGCGTTCCTACTGTTTTTGATAATAATCAACGACATCATGATAATTGAGAGATTTGTTCTCTTAAATTTATTTCTTGGTACGCCTAAATCAACAGTAATAGTTTACGGTGTTTACATCTTACATCATTTTACGACAACACAACAGTTGTGTAAGTTTAGCAAAATAATGGCTCCTGGCGCCGAGAAGCGAGTCGTAAGTATACCGTTTTATATTAATTAACATTAAGTGTTAAGATATATCTTATAAGTTTCTGATATCCTAATAATAAATAGTTCACGAGCATCAGCGGTGGACGTCCGGTGATGTTTATTCCTGTTGATTTGTACTCGTTGCCTACACTTCGTGGCTGGTTTTGACTGGGGGATACTCGTCAGAAGCGCTTCTTCTGGTAAAGGATACTCAACATTTAATTTTTTCCGCAGGACTGGTACACCTGTACCATGTAAATCAAATAAAGTTCTTCGTGTCCCCAAATTAAGTGTTGCTTGCCCAGGATTCAGGTAGAATTCCACAGTACTCCGCTGGTCTAGATGTTAGGTGAGGACCTCTTGGCGTAAGCTGCCCATGTGGTTATTTGTAAAGAGATGTTTTTGTACTAAAGCATTTTTGCATACCGTTATTTGAATCGTATGAATAATAATATGCCTAAGTTAAATGTAACTTTATTTTTACAGACAATATTAGGTTCTTAGTACATAAAAAATCATCATGGTTGCATTTGTTTTAATTGTACTTATATTGTTAAAATAAAATATTATTTATATAACAAATAATATTACGGTCTGGTCAAACACTCAGAAGATCTGATGGCAGATGGGCTCCTAGCGTTCTGGAGTGGAGGCAGCGCTTAGGAAGCGAATTGTTGGTCGACCGTTCACCAGGTGGGAGGACGATTTCCGTGCAGTAACCGGTCTGGGATGGATGCGAATATCAGGAGGTCGCTCGTCTTGGCGTTCATTGAAAGAGGCCTATGTCCAGCAGTGGACCGATAAGGGCTGCTAATGGTGATAATGATGAATAAATAATATAATGCGAGAGTATAAACCGTCAGTGTATAATATAGAAGTCAAAAATAAAAGTAACTAAATTAAATACGAGGGTGGATCTAAAAGTTCGTGGCCCAGCCTACATGGAACTATGACATCTTTTTAAATCTACCGTCATTTGTTAGTATGTGTCATATTGATTTATTTTGCACAGTTTCATTCCGATACTGCACAATATAAATTTTCTGTGATTATTTGTTTGAAGCAATCTGACGCAATTTTCAATAATGGAGAAAATTGAACACCGTGCAGTCATTAAGTACCTCAATAAAAAAGGCCTATCACCAAAGACATCCATCAAGATATGGTGAGCACTTTGGGGGAGTCTGCTCCATCGTATTCCAGTGTCAAAAAGTGGGTAGCTGAGTTTAAGCGCGGTCGTGAGAGCATTAAAGATGATTCTAGGAGGGGAAGGCCTACATCCTCTACCACGAAAGAAAGCATCGATAAAATTTGTGATCTCGTACTGGGTGACCGACGTTTGACCATTGGTAAGATAGCTGATATAACGAACATTAGTTATGGCCGGGTGCAACACATAATAACGGAAGAGCTGGGGTTCCATAAGGTTTCTGCTCGCTGGGTCCCGAGGTTGCTTTCAGCTGAACAAAAACGAGTTCGATACACAATTTCGCGAGACTCTTTGGAACTTTTTGAGACCGATCCCGAGGATTTTTGTCTAGATTTGTTACCATGGATGAAAGCTGAGTTCACCACCATACTCCTGAATCGAAGCAACAATCCAAACAGTGGGAAAGATCAGACGCTCCTACACCGAAAAAGGCTAAGGTCGTTTTGTCGACTAACAAAGTCATGGCTTCTGTTTTTTGGGATGTGAAAGGTATTATTTTTGTAGATTATTTACCGAAAGTTCAAACTATAAATTCTAGTTATTATTGTAACCTTTTACGAAGACTCCGGGAAGAAATAAAAGAAAAAAGGCCGGGAATCTTGCGTAAGAAAGTTTTGTTTCATCAAGACAATGCACGTGTTCACACTTCGGTTGAAACAATGTCTGTAATCCATGATTGTGGGTACGAATTGCTGCCCCACCCACCTTATTCGCCGGATTTAGCCCCCTCGGATTATCATTTATTTCCAAATTCAGAAAACATTTGGGTGGCTCGAAATTTTCGACCAAAGATGAGGTGATAGTCGCAGTAAACGATTATTACGCCGACCTTCCGGAATCTTTTTTTTTCCAGGGGTTAAACAAGTTGCAGGTCAGGTGGAAGAAGAGTGTTGAACTAGATGGAGACTATGTCGAAAAATAAAAATAAATTTAGATCCACGTTTCTTTAATTTTCTTGGTCGGGCTTAGAACTTTTAGATACATCCCGAAATTTATAATATTCATGCGCTGGAACAGGGCTACGTAGCCTCAAATGTTTGCCACCAATTTGTATTGTTTTTTACTGAGGAGTGCTAAATTTATGTCTCTTAAATTGAACTGTGAAAATCACTGCGATGCTTAAACTGAGTTTTTTGTTGATAATAAGGTCATTCACAAAACGAGCTAGCTGTGTATGACTCCTTTGCAACTGAGTTTACAAAAAATTTTTGAAAGTCACTTGTTGGGAGTTTGAAAGCGTAAATGTTGTTACGTTAGTGTATTTGCTCTTTTTTTCACGTTAACCTAGACCCGAATCATGCGATCTAGACCCGAAAAGCGGCATCATAGCCATCACTTCACAAGAGTGTTGAGCGAGGCGAATGAAGATCGACTTTGTCTTCAAGTACGGATGATTGCTCTGGCATTTGTTTAAGTCGCAACATACGTATGCCTCAATTACAATATATGTAGACCTGTCAAGTCTGGTACAGTGTTCTGACGTACTGACGCAACGGGGAGAGCGTGGGCAGGATAGGGGAACGGGAAGCGGCTTTACATTCCAGCGAATTCTGATAAACTGACCGTGTAAAGATAAAAGTGATGATTAGTAATGCATTGTATCATAAGTATGTGAGTCACGTATGTTATTTAAATATTCCAGAACCATCCATATCGGCGCGCGTCACCTTCAAACATAAAATTCTGTATTTGCGCAAACTTGTATTGACTCTGCTTATCATTCGCTGGTAGTGGCGGGCTATGTTCATGTTTGTACAAGGATTTTGTCATTCCA
Source organism: Eumaeus atala (assembly GCA_017140195.1). Taxonomy (NCBI): domain Eukaryota; kingdom Metazoa; phylum Arthropoda; class Insecta; order Lepidoptera; family Lycaenidae; genus Eumaeus; species Eumaeus atala. The sequence goes on from JAFELO010001445.1 coordinate 27,997, forward strand.
TTTGATGCTGCTCAGTTTCTTGTTAGGATTTAATTCTGTAGGCTAACAGAGAGTCAGACGTCCTTTTAGTAGATGTTGAACAGAGATAAATAGACAGACAGCTTTTGTAAGAATAGTCATACATGTACAGGATTCATTATCATCATCATCATCATTATCAGCCCTTAACGGTCCACTGCTGGACAGAGGCCTCTTTCAATGGACGCCAAGACGACCGATCTCCTTCCTGTTACTAGCACCCATCCCGGACCGGCTACTGCACGGATATCGTGTTCCCATCTGGTGAACGGTCAACCAACACTTCGTTTTCCTAAACGCGGCCTCCACTCCAGAACCTTACTAGCCCATCTGCCATCGTTTCCTCTGAGTGTATGACCAGCCCATTGCCACTTCATCGAGCTTATTCGTCGCGTGATATCGGATACCTTAGACAGAGATGCCTTATGCCTTCTTGACGAATTCTGTCGGACAGAGAAACACCCAACATAGCACGTTCAATAGCCCGTTGAGCTACCGCAAACTTGCAGACCAGTCCTGAATTAAGAGGTCGTGTTTCGGCCCCGTAGGTCATAAGTGACCGTGAGAATATGTCGAAGCTTCCAGAATGCTGCCCAAAGCAAAAATAACTAATGTACGCGATTGTGTATTATAAATAAGATAATATCATGTAATTGAAATAAACATTAACTATGTATTATTAATGTTTTATTACAATTAAAATTATAGTTATTATGTTATTAGTAGGTATTTCCTTTTATGTTATATGGGTACAAACGAGTAGTCTGAGATATTATATAACTGCCGATGCTCCTAAACATCAGCATAATAGGTATACAAATGCGTGGTTCTTATTTCTTCCTACCCTCCAATGGAGCACCGAATACTCACGAACCGTACGAAACGTGACAGCAGAGGTGTCAATTTACATCTGTACCATGTGAACGCGAGTTATCTCCCCGATCGTGCCGTCCCCATTCCGTTGCAATACAGCTTATATTAACAAAATAAAATGTATTTTTTAATAGGTACTCTTTTCTACGCGCTCCAAATGGCGTATTTCAAGTCCGAAGCCTATTTTAAATGCATACAGTTAAAGTATGTAATGTAAAAATTATGTCGAGGACCCCTTTATATGAACTGGCCCCCTCAGTTTAGTAAAGGCTGCGCTAGAGAAATGTATGTTTATCTATCAACAGCTAGTCATAACTCATAACGAGTAGCAACAGTAAGCTTATGACATCACCGACGATTGTCGGTACGGACAAAGCTAATAATTATAGTTATAATTATTAGCTTCGTCTTATATATTATTTATAATTACGCCACGTGTGGTGTGACTTAACTAGGCGTATGTATTAACAAAATGTCTTGGATTTTATATCTATGTTTGTGTGTGTGTGAGTGTGTAAAAATGAATCTATGCTAATGTAATAAAGCTGAAGTTTGTTTGCTTGAACGCGCTAGTGTCAGGAACTACTGGACTGATTTAAAAAGTTCTTTCAGTGTTATATACCCACTTATCGAGGAAGGCTATAGGCTATGTACCATCGCGCTCCGACGCCATTCTGAGTGTTACGCGAGTGAAACTGCGGGGTGCTGCTAATTTCCAGTAAAATAGTGTACATACCTGCTGTAGACAAGTTTGGATTTTGTTAAATCAAACCGCACCGATTACGCCTATGCTACAAACTACAAGTAGGGTACTTATGCGGAGTAGTGTGCGTATTAATATAAAGGAAAATGACGTGTTTGCAATGTGGATGTTTTTTTCTCATGGACCTATTATAGCTGGCGGCGCTAATGCCCTCGCCCCTACAGTTCGTCGGATCTATAATATGGATGTGTGTATGTTTATAGATTCATCAAGTACGTACTTGATAGGTCGCTCGTGGCTTACCGTCACCGCATGTCACAGTTTTCAGTCACGTATTGTGCAGAGACGTCACTATTTAGGCATGTGACTTGTGTCTTTTCTCACACATACAATAACAGCAACAACACATCGTCATGCCAGCTCCCTAATGGGTTAGGCAGAGGGAACAGAGTGCTTTAGATTACGAGCCATGTATATTTTGAAACATATTTTATATAATCCTACATTTTTTTTAATTCACTAGGAACCCACCCAGGTTTCGTCCGTGGATAAATTATACACTAAAACCTTCCTCGGAAATAGCTCTATCTATGATGAAAACCGCATGAAAACACCCTCAGTAGGTTTTGAGAAAATCGATTGGATACAGTCACAAATTTTGGGGACTTTGATATATGATATATCCTATAGATATTTATTAGTCTTTCACGCAAAAACTACTGAACGTATTTGATTAAAGTCGCAGATATAGATGTCGTCTATATCTGTGCCAAACAACACATACTATATGTGGCATTAACTATCACGCGGGTGAATCCGCAGGAGACTACTTGTACCGAGCCAATAAATTGTGTTGTCTAAACATTTCATTTCTTAATGAGAGTTCGTTTCGTCATTCTCTTGTGTGAAAGATAAGTAATCTACGAGAATGTAGAGAGAGCTAATTGGACTCAATGAACTGGATCCGATATATACTTAGTTTACACATCCGACCGACTACTCGGGCAGTCGTGACGCACTTTAGTTTCGAGACAAAGTGAAGTTTCAATTTAAAAGTGACCGACAAATGCCAAGCTTTTTATACGTACGAACATAAGACCAGTGTTTTTTGCGTATCAATTATATAATGTACGATATACCATATTAGTTTTTACTGGCGATTGTTAGCCGCGTGGGTTGCGGAGATGGCGAACTCAACGTTCCCACGTTTCGCTTTTGTTGCGTCCGTGTTTACCTGACCACTTTTCCCTTTCCGTCCATAATTATGAAACATAGTTGTATCATTTAACGCCTATTACTTTAAGAACGAGAGTACTCTTTGTGTGGTAAATTTTAATCCAATTAAATTGCCGTATCAGACGGTTCGAGAGGAAGTCTCGTACTCAATAGGAGAGAAGTGTGTGTGTGGGACTAATGCGAGGTAGATATCATGTCGCTAGACAGCGCCGAGACACGGTAAGTTGATGTCTCGCTCATTTCGAGAGATTTAAGTCATGAATAGGCCAAGTCCGTACACTAATGGGAAATTGATGAGGGGGATGAAGCGCCTGGTTAGGCAGATGTGTTGCCTTTTTACCCATCCTACCATTGAGTCAACGTTCACTCAATCACACGAACAAGTCAGTATTAGGTAGTATAGGGTTGTTAACGTTTTCTTTTACAATAAATAAGGTATATTTAGGTCTGAGTAAAAAAAGTAAACCGTATTTTACAAGAGGAAATAGTATTTTACAAAAGTAAAATGTATTTTACAAAAATGAAATGTATTTAATTTTTTTTATGATTTTCGCGCGACATATTAATTTACACTCAACTTTAAAAGCTTCATAAAACTAGCCACAGCCAAAACAATAATTAAAATGAATTCTTACATTTTATTCAATTAGTGGGAGCCTAACTGCCATTTGTGTCTGCCCACCACTTTGCATTCAATACCGAGAAAGCTATTCCCGTAAATTCACGGCAACAGAAAGTAGATAAGATATAATTTTAGTAATAATAATAATTTACTCTTCGATTCACATGTTGTGTTGAAAACAGTATTTTGTATTCTTTATTTTTGCTCAACAGTAAAAGTATAATGTAGCGAGAACAGTATAATGTGTTAAAATAAACATGTTTTAACAGTGGTTGCCAACCCTAAGTGAGCGTGAGGGTACTGTCGAGCCGGACCAATTCCGCAGCAATGCAGACATTGTAGGTATTCACATGACTTCTATATTTTAAACTAGGCGATACTTTCAAAATGTCGGCCCCCGATGACCCAGTCGCAAATTTTTATGCTGATATATTCGCGTGTTGTAATCCAGACTTGATAAGTGGAGTGTAATGTACCTGTTGCAATCCAGGCATTGAAATGATTAAACTGGGCAATAATGTTAATTGTTGTATTCGTGTCACCCACTTTATAAATTGAATATTGTATACAATACTCGCCATCTCCCGTTCCCGTTCGCTACGGTCCGCACTAATTTCGTAACGTAGACCACTGATAGCACTTTATCTTTTTTATGACAGTTAGGCAAACGTGAGAACAAAACTAGCGACGCTCATGCACATCCGCGTAAGTACTATGCCGATGCGTTTCCCTTCATTCATTCTCCCTCCTATGGGCCATCGGCTACTCACAAACCACACGGAACGCGACACCGAAGGTATCACTTTACAGCGGTACCATGCGCTAATTTCGCTGCAATGTAGAATTGCCATTTACAAAAATCTACACCTACAGTAATTAGACTCAAAAAAGCAGTGAACCATAAGAGCCTGATGGCGGGGTACCACGCCGCACTAGAGTGTACCCAACGAACGAGACGGAGGTCGAGGAACATCATTTTCTACCATGCTGATCGTCGTCAGCGAAACGGATACACCACAACAGTACACTCTCCCAGTACCTTACACCGTCCTCACCGACGAAAGCCACGATGTCCCCATGGCCCCAAGGTTAGAAACCTCGTGCTCATCCGGTTAGCGTCGGGCGAGAGCACACGCTTACCTTCTGTCACATACCAGGATGAAGTTTGCCCATTTTTGTTTTTATTTCTATAGTATCATCGATGGATTAAACATAGTACAGAGCTCATGTCGAAAAAAAGGAAAATCGCTATGATTAGCGTAAATTTTTACACCAGTGAATAAATACCAACTGAGTATCAAGCGACTGAAGTGGATGACGGTTCTGCCAGTTGTCCGCGTCCATCTGGCAGGTGTAACTGCAGGAAAGCGAGCGTATGCTAATGCCATAGAGATTATATAGGTAGAGAAGGGATGCCTTTGTCAGTTATATGACGGTACTATTTTTAGTATCATCAAATTGCACATTACGAAGAGAGACATGAGTGAGCAACTACATTTGCTGTGCCTTTGGACTGGCATCAATATTATCTCTATGGTTAATGCGCTCAATCAACGCTTCCGCGAACTAGAATGTTTTGTCTCGGGACTATTGTTCTCCATGTTACGTGGTTATATAACAGCACGAGAATGTGTAAAGATTTATCAACATTCACTCAAGTCTTGGACGCAGGACTGACGACTTGGTTAAGGTGTGATCGTGATCTATGGGGGAAGCCTACGTCCAGCAGTGGACTGGATGATGATGATGATGGTGATAAAATAGAAGGTGGAGGCCTACCTCTTTGAAAAGAAGGTATAGTTATTTTAGTAATCACTGATATTTAATTAGTAAGAGGTACCTTGCTGTCTTGCAGTCTAATTCGACTGACATGACCGCTGAAATACTTCCCCGGGGATGGTACATTATGGCAGTTTATATAAGACCCCCTCCCCAATGGGCCACCGGAAAATCACAGACAGGACAGCATTGCAGTCACTTTGCGGCGTTATCCATATGAGATGGAGGTAACTCTCCGGTCATGCCGACCTGACTGACCTGGCTCCAACACAGCATGGCACTAACTCAAACCGTGTTACAGCAACATAGGTATCTATATTCATGAAAGCGTATCGTCAGCGGAAAGAAAACCGAATCGTGTACATAATTCAGCCAGTTACACCACTAGCACTCCTACAATGGGATTGGCCCACTGTAACCAGGTAGTTGCCTCACCCGCTGAACCACGCCCGCTGCGGTGGCGGTTTGCTGCTTTATCAGTTGAAGTCCAGAGCGCCGACTGATCGCAAAGCGCGGGGGCAAATTTTTTACACATATATCTGCATACTTCAAAACTACGGGCCCGCAACCACGGCGGTCGTGGGTGAAAACCGCCTTGTGAGTTTTTAGCCTAAGTGAGGTTGCCCATAAGCTTGCCTGCTTAAACACGATGTAATCTCTGTAAAACGTTCATGAAGGCTGAATTACCTACGGTTTTTTATGACGGTCATATGGGTGAGCACGCCTGATGGTATGACTACCGACGCCTATTAATAGGTGGCTCCACACAATCAGGTTGCATGCCTTGCCGTCAGCGCCGGGTTATGATCTGCGTGGGCCCGGTCTTCGAGTTGAGAGGTGCCCCGTATTCATTCAATAATTTATTTTAGAAAAATTTTCATTAACAGGGGGTCCCTAACACCAGTAGGGCCTGGCGCTACAGCCCCTACTGTATCCGGCGCTGCTTGTGGTCCTTTTTAATTGGTTCTGCAGTCCCTGTTAGATTGATCTACTTGACCTCATATCATAGCGTAACAATTCACAGATCACAACCTAAATTTTAGTTCCATTAACTTAACCAGTAGGTGTAACATATGTACTGTCCGACGGTGGTGTCAAGAGTTCGCAACCGGCGTTTTTGTGTGAACAGAATAATTAATGTGCCTTTACAATAATTATTCTTTTGTTAGCAAGGCAAATATATAATGATCGAGAATCTTAACATTCAGCTGATGGGTCGTTGAAGATACCCATATAACCTACTGACCTCCCTGACGCAATGCGAGAAATGTAGTTCCATATAAAATACTCGGGAACACACATTTCGCTACGATCTGATTAGCATGGTATATCATGCTCGGTCGAACCTATTTTGTCGTCCGCCATCCTGCAATGGCACGCAATACACGCATAAAATTACTATAATTTCTAGGCAACGCAACGGTACTTTGAATGTTGCACATAGGTGTGGGTGGTCACTTTCCAACACGTGGGCTTGCTCATTTAAATCCATTCATCCCCGCTCCTCTCCCCCTACATGCGGAGAGGCGGTAACGTAATCCACGAGGCTGTTTCTAGTCGGTCTGTAGCCGGGTCTGGGTCACAATTGATTTTGTGTACTTGTCATATGGTACAGAGGTTCGTAAGCGAGCGGACTCGAAACCAGATTGACCTTATGCGAATGCGTACTTACTGAGGACGGTCGATGACCGCTCCCCACCGCCGGACCCCCCACTCCGCGTGAGCACTTTGGAGCTTTTGCGGAACGTGTTTCGGTCGCTATTCGGATAAGTTTTTGTTGCTTTCGGCGTGTTCTGGTAGATTATATCTAGGAATGTTGTGATGTTCGTGCTTGGCGATCGTGCGCAACGCCAACCTCAAACACTAGCCGTCCCCCGCCGTTTCATCCGTGTAAATCTATCCCAAGGGAAACATTAACTTGTAACGTATAAAATATAAGAACTCACTCATTACCAACGTACATAAATACGGAGTAATCGTTGGCTCTGCTAACTTTAATGTAGTAGTTGGTTTAATATGTTTCCGTTGTCCAGTGTCTGTAACAACTACTTGCGGTATGCACTTAGTCAGGGCTACAATAATAATACTATTTGTAGACTAATCACTAGACTGTTCCGTAAATGTTATTATTACTATAATACAAACGTATAATAGATAAATGAAACGTTCCCTTCAGCATTACTAATTATTGCAAACATTGTTAAACAAAGTCCCCAAAAGTTGTCCGGTCTAGGGATGATAAATCTCTTACATACGAGATTAAACATCACACGTTGCCATGAGAACAAATTCTGCATTTGTGATAGGACATCTCTCAGGGCATACAGGTAATAGATTACGTGGGTAATAAATATCATAGTGCATAACATTACTATTTAACAATGTTCTCAACACTTATTCAAATAACAGCAGTGCACATGTAACAAGGATGTGTGAATATAAGTCCGGTGTAACCTATTAGTAACCACGTAATTGTATTACGTAAAAGTGGTTTCAGCTTGGAGATTTCTGCTATGAAATGAACGTTGTTCTATTGTGATTTTGTAAACATAATGCATGTTATAAAATGCTGGCAGTCCGTACCGGCTTCAAAGGGTTGTTTTACAAAATATGGCACAATTTATTGTTTTACAACATTATGGAAAACGTCGAAAGGAGGACACAAAAAAGAAACAATAGTTTAAAAACAAATAATTTTGGCCGCACTCCCACCGGCGGGGACTCGCATCGAGCACTTTCAGTTTTAAGCGATCTACCTAATATGCCCAACTATGGACGTGACACTTCCCGGGGCGAGTTTATTCCAGAGATGGATCACACGAATCTATTATTTTTATCGATTTTCTCCAAATCTACTGGTCCGATTTTCATGTGGTTTACACCATTGGATATAAAGATTCCCGAAAAAGTTTAGTTAAGGCGTCTGTTGTTTACGAGCAGAGCCGGGGTGGAGCGCTTGTTAATTATGAAAATTGTTGTTCATAGATCCTGGATCTATAAAGTGTCGTGCCATTGCTGCAGTGTATCAGCAGATAGGGCCTTCAAGTGCCGCTTGTTCAGTTAACACCGGCGATGTTAGGACATGGCTAGCGTATTTTGTGCGATTTCTAGAAGTTCCTATGGCGTAAGGGATAGGAGGGATTAGGTGAATGAGGACATGTCTGCATAAATTCATGTCGTACACATATCTATTGACGTCGGTAAGTCGCGAGTGACTAATCACTATAGAGTTACCGCTAATTATCTTTTTTGTATAGCATTCGTAAGTTCCTGTATAATATGGGTCACCGGAAATTTACAAACCGCGCGAACTACAAGAGCACTTCGCGGAGGTGACAGAAAGGTACGTACCTCTCCGGTCGTGCTGGGCCACTTCGTCTGTAACGCAGCATGACATTACCTCGTAGGAATTGTGTAGTAACTAAATAAACCGCAACACATTTCGTTAAAGTGGTTTTATTGTAACGACTCATTCGCGTAAAGCCTTTAAACTTAAAGCAATGTACAATACCCGTGTGGTAAGAGCAAGTCGACGCGAAGCAAGGACGGCGAAGGATGTCTCTTTATCTTGATCGAGGTGTTCTAATGGAGCTACTCTATATTTTTAATAATACATTGTATATTATTAATAATATTTATTATTGTAATAAGCCGGAGTGCCATCAACTTACATGGTTTTATTGCAATGAGTGGGATTAGTGTGAACTTGGAATATCAATAGCTATATGTTAAGATGATTTTTTTGACGTAATAAAGTCTTGTAAGTCTATTATTCTAGTCACATGCGCGAAAAATCATGAAATCATAGTGATTACGAGTTATAGTAGTGTTCCGAATGGGCGGAGCCTGCGAGCGAGAGCTTCACATGCCCCTTTCAGTCCAACTTACGGATCACCAGTTTTTTATATGTGATGAGAACGAGCAGGCGGCTTTTTTTTCGGAGGGACCTAGTACTGATTGGCGGCGATTCTCCAGCCTTAACAGTTCGAATGACTACGAAAGACTTTCTTGTCTTCAGATTTAGGGAGACGATAGGGGGACAGACCCCCTCTATTCCCGCAGATGGGAAGAGACAATCCGGAATTTTATTGTGGGCGCTATCCTATGGTGATTATTTTTGGGACCGAAAAGGTGGAAACGGGGGGACCCACACTAGTAGGACGTCGCGCGCACGATGTCGTTTAAGGGTCAATTCATACTAGCGACGAGTCGAAGCGCATCGAAGCGTCAAATTCCTCACAATCAAAGCGAAGTCGCACGAATGCGCGCGTATTCGCGTGAATTAGCGCGAGATTGCGCGCTTTTTCGTGGCATTAGTGATGGACACCAGTTGCCAGTTGAATCTCGTTGTTGAAACCCGTATAAAATGGTTGCCATTGATCTTGCTATGATGTTTCTCGTCGTTTTCCATTGTGATTCACTTCGACACAAGACAGTTTCCGTCCGATTCCGATTGCCGACTGACCAGACGGCGCGTAGTTCGCCTAATAGCCGCTTGGCTTCGCGCGAATGTGCGCGCACCAATCAGAGTTGATCGCGGGCAGGCGCGCGAATTCCCTCAAATGCGCGTGAATTCGCGCGTCTTTTTTTTTCCTTGGAAGAAATATGTGCATTACATTGTGGAAATAACGGTGAATTTGCTATATTCAGTTTCGGATTGACGCTTCCATGCGCTTCGACTCTGCGCTAGTATGAATTAACCCTGTGTGTGTGTGTGTGTGTGTGTGTGTGTGTGTGTGTGTGTGTGTGTGTGTGTGTGTGTGTGTGTGTGCGTGTGTGTGTGTGTGTGTGCGTGCGTGCGTGCGTGCGTGCGTGCGCGTGCGCGTGTGCATGTGCGTGCGTGTGTGTGTGTGTGTGCTAATGTGTGTGTATTTGTGAGTGTTCGGGTATCGACCTACAGTAATTTGTAATTGTAATAAAGTGTAAATAAATATTCATACATACTTTACATAATGTGAACATTAATTTAGCGTTCAATGTAATTTATGTACGATCATCAGCGCGCACTAGCACCCCTCCACCGTTGGTACAGGGTTTCTTACTACACAGATTGACACCAGTTGCTAACAGCAGGTTTTCTTAGGCGAGTAACTCCTGGGGTCCGCAGTCCGATCTTAAGAAGAGAGGGTCGAACTTCGTACATGATGACAAGCGACTTTTTGTAATACGCTACTTTTGAACAAGGGCCCGTAGTGTTGTTACAATTTTAAAAGTGCTCTGTGACTGCATCAAGTTCAGAAACCCTGCCTTATATTTTCTTCCAAAATAGCTTCATTTTAAGATGGAAAACGAGCAGTCGGAGACATTAGAGTGGATACTAGGTCATAGGTCAGCACAACAGTGCTGATGTGCGACGTCCCTCCATCCTCCACCGGGCCACTGGAAACTCACAAACATTGCCCATTGAGGCCTGATTCCTTTGCAATGTAGCAATGGTTTCACTATCTATACTATTAGTGTACATATAAAGCAAAAAAGTTAATTTGTTTTTTAACGCGTGAATCTCACGAACTAGTTCAGAATTGAAAATATATTTTTGTGTTAAATAGTCCATTTAACGAGGTAGGCTATATACCATGACGCTACGACTAATAGGACCGGAGTCACGCGGGTGAAACGGCGGGGTGGTACTAGTATGTGACACAATGACTATTACTACACACGCGTTAGTCACGTGTTTTGAGAGCAGTCAAATGATTCACCAGCACGTCATCTGCTGATCGAATCCTAACCTTCAGTTAACGAGATAATGGTTTTAGTTAGTTGCCTAACCGTTACAAAATAATAATTAACTGCTTAGTTTTGTTGTAGTTTGAACTAGCGGTGCGAAATCATCGCGGGAGGTGTTGGGTTAAATTTATCTCGTTACCAAAATTGTGTGATGTGAATTACGCGTGTCATTTGTCGATGACGCGTTGTAGACATAGAGATAATATAGATAGAGTAGGGCAGTCAGCCTAAAAAGAGTCCTTCAAAGTCGAAAGAGAAATCAAATATGGCTTTCTATCCGTGTCACTTTTTAACATGAGGCGTTAGATGTAACAAACAAATTAATTCCAAATAAATTATTTGTGGACAGCTTTCATCATCATCATCAGACCTTATCGGTCCACTGCTGGACATAGGCCTCTCTCAATGAACGCCAAGACGACTGATCTCCTGCTACTCGCATCCGTCCCAGACCGGAATGCATGGACTGCATGGAGATCGTCTTCCCATCTGGTGAACGGTTCACCAACACTTCGTTTCCCTAACGCGGCCTCCACTACAGAACCTTGCTGGCCCATCTGCCAGCAGTTCTTCTCTGTGTGTGGGCAGCCCATTGCCACTTCAGCGAATTTAGTCGTCGCGTGATAAGTGATACTTGTTGACAGCTTGCTTCAGCGTATATAAGCTATAGGTGCGCCATGAATATCGTATCTATATATCTCTGCACAATGTGAATGCGAGCCAGCAATAGTAATGTATTTCTCATCAACTTCTCTATCAACCAATAAGACACAGTTTCGTTTCATTTTCATTACTTTCATTTCATGTAGTTACTACCGTCGCCTATACACATCCACATGGAGGTTACACGTTTGCATCGTGTTGCTCTTTTTTCCCTCAAATGAGCCACCGGAAACTCACACACCAAACGAAAAATGACAGCATATCTGTCACTTTACGGCGGCATGAGCCATTTGCCGGTGCCGGTCGTGCCGGCACATTTCGGCTGCAATGAACCTTGGCAAAAGTTGTCAAGTTCTGGATATACTTCTTGCTTTAGTCTACACATCACTTGGTGCTGCCCCACTCGCTAGACAGGGGGCGGTCCTCTCGACCAAGATGATATTAATTACTTTAGCTAATCTTAAATATCTAGCAGGATGCATCCTTCCCATCTGCGGGAAAGGAGGGTGGTCTGTCCCCCCTGGCGACCACAATCTCACCTAGACCATCGCCCCACATGTCTAAGCGCTGAAGCTGCGCGGGACACTTCCTTCAGCATAGAACAGTCAAAAAAATTCTACACATCTTGACGTAAACTTCGGATAGAACATGTTGACAGCTGCGCGTAACATACAGGTGATCATTTTGAGGACATCACATCAAAGTTTGAAAGAGTACATTTGCGTAATACGTAGGTGTCATACCAAGATGTAGTTTGAAAGAGTACATTTGCGTAATACGCAGGTGATATACCAAGATGTAGTTTGAAAGAGTACATTTGCGTAATACGTAGGTGTCATACCAAGATGTAGTTTGAAAGAGTACATTTGTGTAATACGTAGGTGTCATACCAAGATGTAGTTTCATTGCTGAATAGCAACAGAATTGCGATGTACCGGATCTCCCAGGTTATGGAGATTTTTATGCGTAGTGTAGGGGTGCAAACGAGTAATTGGAGCCTCTTTACTCCTACCGATAACCAGGAACTTTCGCAGACTTACCATGCCGTTGCGTTGCCCTCCTTTCCTCCACCCCTCAATGGACCACCGGCTATTCACAAACTTCATGTCACGTTACGTCGGTATCGTCTGAGCGAGAGGTACCTCCCCGGTCGTGCCGGCTCAATTCCGCTGCAATGTAGCGTGGCTCAAAAGAGCAATGAAGCATTTGACCCAAACATAGGAAGAGGCAGCAACCTCTTACTAGATATCAATCACTTTTATGAGACCCGCAACGCATCTGCACGAATGGTGTTGGCATCCGTTTGAGGGTGCTGGTGATTCCTTACCATGTGTGACACAACTGCTCGTTTTCCTCTTATGCTATAAAGACATCGCCGTGAAGAGTCGCGGTTTGTGAGTAGTCGGTGGCCCATTTGGGGGAGGAGGAAAAGGGGGCAACGCACGACAACACCGACCGATTGGCGACCGGCTGGCTAACGACCAAGTTGGTAACTTGGCGTTTAGTCCGCATGTGACGTCAGCGGTCGCGGGTTTGAATCCCGCCTAGGTCATGTACGTTATATATGAATTTCTCAATAGTGCGGTAAAATAGTTCCGTAATAGTGCGGATGTCTATAGGCGTCGGTAGTCGTCGGAAGGCTGGGATTACACTTTAGAATAGTTTTCCTCCCAATAGTACATAAAATCTGCACACGCACACCTCTATATGAAGGAAGTGTTACCGACTGTTCATTTGCCAGATCTACACTTATAACATAAAGCTGAAAAGTGTATTTGTTTCAACGCGCTAATCTCAGGAACTACTGGCCCGAATTGAAAACTTACTGTTGTCTTGAATAGTCCATTAATCATGGAAGGCTGTAGCCTATATATCATCATGCTACCACTAAAATAACCGGAGTCACACGGGTGACACCGTGGCGTGATGCCAGTGCGACATAGAAACTGCCTGCAGGTGATTATATAGAGGACACATAAACAAGTTTAATAGGCTACGTAATCTAGAGTCTACTATATTACTTATGTATGACTGTGCTGATAAAGTAAACTTGAAGTTGGTTTGAGCGCGCTTATCTCTGAAACTGACAGTTGGATTTGAATGATCGCTTTTGTGTTTGACAGTTGAGGAGGAGAGTGTTTATTTTATGTTTTACCAGGGGATTGCTATGTTTCTGGGATAGAGTGTAAACCTACGTCATATTTCAAATGGGGATGGAGTGGAAAAGTGGAAGGAAACACGAACAAATATATTCAAATAATTGATTACCCGATAGTGTCAGAAGGGGGGTGATGTTTAGCGTGCGTATGTGAGTAGTGTGTATGTTGCCTATGCCTTTAGCGTGATTGGATTGACGGATTTTAACAAACCTACTTACGGGTATGGGGTGTGGTAAATTCGTGTTGTAGAAGTCACAAGTGGGTAATTTGAAATATATTTGCAGCAATTTGGTTATAAATTGAAGCTATTTTATTATGGCTATATTAGTTATGTAAAATCTGCCATAGGAACTGTTTATTTTTCCAGGATAACAAGTAGTTTTAAGTGTCCCTATTCTGCAGTTTACGATCTAATTCCTTCCGAACTTTGGCTCCATCTCTATTTATTCTAGCTATATTCCCTTACTTTATTATAACTTTTACCGCCGAGATTTTAAAGCGAAATTAAAAATAACTCGTCAACAAAATCGCGGGCATTAACTAGCTAAGAGACGCGATCCAATATTTATGAGATTGATACGAATTGTAAGTTGAATGCCCGGCCTAAAATGCAATAAAACACATAACTCATTTATATTCTTGTCTATTTACATTTCAATGATGCGAATGTCCCCAAAAGCTGTCTGTCTGTATGTGGTCTACTCTCATATTTAGAGAAAGGGTTTTGTTCCGATTTCCAGCTATGCATAGACTGATTCCCGAAGAAGGTTCTAGTGTATAGATTTATTCACGGGCGAAGCCGGAACGGATCGTTTGTTTGTTATATTATTGGCACGCTTACATTAACTAGGGTCTCGCCCCGGATTCGCTCGTAAAAAAAGTTTTTTTTTTATAGATTAGGGGGCTAACGAAAATGGGAGTTATTTGGTAACGAGCGATTCCCACTAAAATGTGCGTATACAGATGTGTAGCGTTCTTTCCCACGATGTGCCACCATCTACTCACCACCTGGCGCACTTTTATGGTAGTGTAATGTGAGCACTATTGTTCACAGGAGATACGTCTGTGCCACCCCGGTCGTGCCGGCCATTGCCGCTACAATGCAGCATGGGACTACCCCATAGTCTTTGCACAGAACTAAGTAAAGTAATGTATTCCTCTAGCAGCGCCCTGCGGTTTTACCCACGCAGCCCGCCTGCTTCTCTCCTATTTCTTATAGCATGTTGTCCTGCATAGCTCAAAAGCTTCCCCGGCAAATGTAACGCCGAAAGAGTTTTAAATCGGACTAGTTGGTTGTTCTTGAGATGACCACGTTCAATCAAACAAAAACTCTTCAGCTTTATAATATTAGGAGGTATAATAGGACTATTTTTTGTTTGTTCATGACACTACATCCTCCTATACAACGGAATTAGGCCGGCACGACTGGGGACTGATTGACATCTCCAGTATCGCGTTTCATGCGAATGTCAATGGGCGTCGGTGGTCATCAGAAGGCTCCAATTTCTCGTTTGCCCCCTTATACTATCAAATAATGCCCTAAAACACACGTTATTTTTATTTAGAAACAGTTCATTAAATTGTTAACTGACGATGTTCATTCATAAAATACACCGATAAGTGTTCGGAGACTAAAAGTGTGCCGCTACACATAACTCGGTTACTGAGAACTATTGCTCGGGCAAAAAGTTGTTTGGTCGGTATAAAAAAAAACGTAGGTACAGCAGATTACCTACCAACGTAACTAGAGTGGACTTTCACCGGCGCGGCGCGGCGGGGCGAGCGAAAAACGTTGGCTGGGTATTGTTTACGTATAAATGTCGGCGGCACAAATTAGTAATTTCATTTATTTGGACATCCACTAGCTTATACATTTAATTGATATTACAAACATGGTTAATGAATAAAAATGCACAACTATCTGAGGTATAACAATATGCACCATTATGTAAGCGAAAGTTCCTTTTTTAATGTATTTACGAAATAATTCCAAGATCATAAAAAAAGTTGTCATTTGCTTTACGTCTAATATGAATCTAAGTCTAGTCTCATGCTTAGGTTTTATTAGCTGTTTCGTTTTTTGTCATAAACTATAATACCTCTCAGCGACTTTAACACAAATATACGTAAATTTGTCTTAAAATATATTTACTCAAAGTATCATCAAAGTACGTAAATTTTAATTACGTAAATTGTGTTAAAATATATTTTATCATATTATCCTTAAATTTACGCAAATTTGTGTTAAAATACACTTTATAACATTATCCTTACATTTACGTAAATTTGTGTTAATAACAACTCGTCACAAAAAGTTGGACTGCCAATAAAATATCATACCCAGCGTCAGCGTCGCGTTATCTAAACTATAAACTGCTATGAACATTTCAATTACGTTTACAGTCATTGGTCCAAACTGTAACAGGGAACACGTAAGTCTATGTTGTTACGCTAGAATAATATCGCCTTCACCTGACGTAGAACTAACAGCAGAAGCTATTAACACTTTCGAGAAACGACAGAAGTCATGCCATTTAAAATGTTAAAACACTATCGATTTGGCCTGGTTGTGCACGTGAACAGGTGTTAACACACTTAAACCTTCTTAGGAAATCGCACTATCCATGTGTGAAACCGCATGAAAATCTGTTAGATGGATTTAGAAAAAATCGATCACATACAGACAGCATTTGGGGGACTTTGTTTTATAATAAGTTTAGATAGATATTAAGCAGTGGGAGATATTTCTATGTAAAGTTAGGTTGTTCTTTTTATTCGCGTTCCATACCCTATTTTTTGGTGACGCGGGAAACGGAGTTACTCGCCTTCACCGGTCCGGCGCGTGGCTCGCGGCAAATTATAGTACCGAATACCCAATATACAAAATAATACAAAAACCATCGCGATAGTAACTTCTCTCTGTACTTAGACACTACCAGAAGGTATTTTAATGTATAACGCGTAGTGCGGGGGAAGAAACTCCTTTCCTCAACATTCCGGCAACGCATCGGCATGATAATTATGCGGATGTTCATGGGCGTCGGTAGTTGTTAAAAGGCTCCGTCAGCTTGTACTATATAAAAAAAGATCTGAATGACTGCTAACAGCCTAAAGTACAAAATTCACTGGTAACGTAATGAAAAAATATAAACAACACCATAGTTTTAATGTCAATAAAACTGAATTTTGTCGTACTATGATATCTAAAGTAGTCTTTTAAGTGGTATTTATATTAGGACTCTCTTAAGCGTTGACTGCGCCATGTGTCTAATTAAAGAAAACATACGGTCATGAGAAAATAAAACAATGAGAGGAAACTCGTAATGCTCATAAAATGTGCCAACCTTTGCCAAGGTACGCTGGCACAGTCATCTTTATCATAACTGCTTATTCTACCACCTAAGCCACTTCCTTTAAACGAAAACGTCAAATTCTTGAAAAAGGGCAACC
Organism: Eumaeus atala; assembly: GCA_017140195.1. Classification (NCBI taxonomy): domain Eukaryota; kingdom Metazoa; phylum Arthropoda; class Insecta; order Lepidoptera; family Lycaenidae; genus Eumaeus; species Eumaeus atala. Next base: position 45,230 of record JAFELO010001445.1, read on the forward strand.
AACAAGACAAACGACAAGTCGGAGCCCCTTTAGGACTAACGACATCCATATTTGTGGTACCAGCGTCCCATTTAGCAGGATTAAGGTAAAACTATCTGCTGCATATGTATGCATGAGGAAGATATATAATTTATAACAAAAGGCCCCACACAACATCCCTCGCCTCCTCAAGCCCAACAGATGTAGCCATTCAATATTTAACGTACACATCACAAAACTAAGTAGAGTTTAAATGTGCGCCGAGTAAGTACAACGAAATAAATTGTATTCAAGTGGTGTAAGTCTAGGGCTGTCCGCACGAACACCGATACTTTATGTATTTGACAAAGAGTGTGGACGTCACTATACATGTATATCGATTTCGTCTGTGCGACAGCATAAAACATGACAATCGTGTCTAAGCGTGAGAGGGACGACCGATTATTTCATTCCTTTATGATTTCTGATAAGTGAAAGGTGACAAATATAAATAAAACAATAGAATTTAGAGAATAGCGGCGTATTTGTCATATTTGAAGACCATCTATATATAAGAACGAGAACAATGTCGATAAAATTATTGTCGATAATTTTAATATACCGAACGGCCATCACTTCATCCGCCTACAAAATCATTATACATTTAAATCAGGAGTGCTATAAATTCCAGCTACATCCTCCGATTGTAGTTGGCCCGTCGATAGGGATAAAAGGAACCAAAGGAATTTTGAGCTCGACAAATGTTTTGATGTCTCAATAGGCCTTTTCCTTTCAACCCCATCCTAGAAAGCGTGAAGATTATATGATAATCTATTCTGTGAACACACCAGCAACGCGTATCTGTTTGGTAGTTTTAAATGTGAATAGGTTTGGTGTGCTTGTGCCTAAGGCTGATACCTACGATAAGGGTCCGCCGCGATTGACCCCGACTTGGGAAAGAAGATAAATATCACCCGGCATCCCTGATACCTCGAAGATTTTGGATATAGGGGCCCCTCTAGGACGGACTACTGATTTGAATCGGCCGTCGTAAATAATATTGATTCAGCTATAATGCTGCAACGACGGTTTTGGGGCCTAGAGGGGGTCATGCGCGGGTCTATTTTTTAAAAGTTGGTTTTAAAGTTAAGGAGAAACGGGAACCTTTTGACGAATACCGATGTCCACAGACATCCGTATTATTTCATGCAGATATTTTGCCACCATTCCTCCTTTCGGGCATATGACTTTGATACAATCTTTCACGTCTTATATTTTTTCAAAGGGTGGGCCCACTAGTTCCCACCACTCCTACCCTGTCTCGCCAGGATCCACAGCGGCGACCACAATGCCTCTTGGATACGTCCATAGGGAGTCGAAGTGAATAGTTATTAAATAAAAAAAAAAGAATTTAATCACACGAAAATCGGAATTAAGACAATTTTTTTACGACTACGCTATCAAAATATACCTGCTTTTCGCTCTGGTTTAATTCGATGCAATAAATATAACGTAAAACAGCGTGAGTGGAGTGGGAAAGTTTTCCCATATAAATAATGCTGTGATTCATCGTAAATGCCGTCTTTAACTCAATTTGTTTTGATTTTACTCTAACAATTCCTTATCTCCATACCCGACTGCGTCGAGGGTAACGTTTATTGTTTATTTTTAATAGCATAAGGGGGCAAACGAGCACTGGGAACTTTCCCATGAACAGTCGCATGATGTTTACGCAGATGTGTTGTTCCAATTCCTTTCATATGAACTTGGCAACACGTTCACCTTTAGGTCGTCGGGAAGCATTCACATCTCTAGCGATTAAGTCGTGTTTAGGGCAGTAACTATTGAATTAAAAAATCCGCGATATCATACGGAACAATCATTCTACAGCATCCGTGTTTGTATGTAAACGTATTTTTGGGAGAGCCAACCCTACGCGTATGATTTAATTTCGTTTTTACAAAACAAATTCAATTTGAAAGAAGTTGCATAATTTAAACATATTTTTTTGCTAAGTCAACATTAAGCGCATGATTTAAGTAATTTTTACAAAGTGCTTAATTCACATTGTGCACGTCTTTTATACGGATGGTTTTGAGTCACTGAAGGTTAAACAATGGCTTTAACATACAAGATTTGATTATTAGTGCACAATAATCTCTTTTGTTTCTTAAAACACAACAAATATGATCTATTAGCAGCAACCCGCCGTTTTACCCACGTAACATGGTACAATTCCATATTATTGGTTTATTTCACTACTTAGACAGGTTTTAGGAAGAGACAGTGCCATGCTGCATTGGGAAGGTATCCCCATATGCAGCGGAATTGGGCCAGCACGATCGGGAAAGTACCTCTCGCTCACATAATACCGCCGTAAAGTGACATCTTCAGTGTCGCGTTTCGTGCGGTTTGTGAGTAGCCGGCGACCCATTGGGAGGGCGGGAAAGGAGGGCAACGCATCGGCATAGTAATAATGCGGATGTTCATGGGCGTCGGTAGTCGTAAATAGACTCCGATCACTCGTTTGCCCCCCTATTCTATAAAAAAAAAATTATATTGCGGTTGCAGCCAGCAATTGCAGTTTAAATATTAAAAATAGCATAACTGATTGTTGTGTGAATGAATCAGTTAGCGCCGCCCGACAACGCAAGGAGGTGTGTGTCATGTCACTTACACTTTTTTCAACCCATGAATAGTATGATAATAGTGAGGATGTGGACGGGAATCACTGTCGTAAAGATTCTGACAATAGGCTCTGGCAAGTGGTATGAACATTCATTCATAGTCGTGAGATCTTGGGTTCGGGCCGCCGGTGGGAACATTACAATCCGAAGTCAAAAAGTTTGCGGTGTTATACCCCTACGCCTCGGAGAGCATGTTAACGCTCCTGCGACCTTCCACATCATGTCATGATCTTCTCCTTGAGCCAAGCGTTCACGTCAGCGCCGGGGCTACCGCGCGCTAGCTGCCACCCGACGTCAGAGTCGGTGGAGGAGGAACCCCTCGGTCCCTCTGGCTATGATAATAACAGTTAATTTAGTTCATACAAACACTCATATCGGGATGCATCTCTCCCATCTGGGGCAGTGAGAAGGGTCTGTCCCTCTTGCGACTCCTAACCTGGTCTCGTCGCCAGACGAACACTCATAGCAATCCGATGAAGGGCTTTTCTTCTCTTCCACAGGAAAAGTTCAAGTCTGAAAAAAAAATAGGTCCTGCGCCTGATATCACTCCGGTCCGGATAGCCGTCATCGGAATAGGAGAATGAGGGAGCATGGAGTGCACTTGTGCCTGCACACACACTTGTACTGTGACATGCCCTGCGCAGTTGTTTAGTCTCTATAAAGATGGCCGTCGTGGCCGAAATTCGCTTTGGACGACATTTTAAAGTAATGTCAGTAGATTGAGATTCAACACACCCGCGGTTTTATGGCGGAATAAACGCATGTTTAATAAACATGTATGTTTTGATTTAAACAAAGAGCCGCTTGATCTTGTTAAACGAGTTAATTTTAGATGCAATGCGTCAGCACACAAAGAAACGCCTTCAGGAGAGAGTGTCAACGCACGGTTAATTTTGTTTATGGTTTAATATAGCTAGCCCTCGGCCGAGAGCTTCAACTGATCTTGAGTATAATTGCTAAATCACAAGTAACAGTGGCACTTAGGTAATTTTTAATCTCTACTATTCCTAATATTCTCTAATTCGTCGACCGGCTGGCCCAATTGGAGTCGTGGCGGTTAGTCCGCGTGTTACGCCAGAGGTCGCGGACTCGAATCCCGATTGTTAGATCATGGATGTTTATATATATGTTATATTTATTTCTCTCTGTAACACAAGTCCTTACGGTACTTACCACAGGACTAGGCTAACGTGTTGTGATAAGTCCACAGATACTATTATTATTATTATTATTATTATTCACAGTAAACTCTTCGGCCATTATGAAAGGCAGAGGCATAGATTGCGAACTGGACAATATTGTTTGTCACTTTTTATCACCCTTAGCATAGGTATAATATATGTATCGTCGCAGGTCTCCTGACCTATGGCTTCTATCATCCAGAAGCCTCTGTGCTAAATCAGCTCACAAATAGTTCTAGCTTACAGTGTTGGAGGGAATCCAAGATCTCTAAGCATACATATTCACATGGTTTTCAATTCTCATATAGCCTGGGTTACATTTCCCCTTACTTTTGAAATAGTAAGGAGAGTGCTTTCCGTGTTCTGGAATGAGCTCTGCTGGGGTTTGGTGAGAAGGTGGAGCAGTCTTGATGTAAGCATGATTGTTACATCAAGTTTCAATACATACTAGGGCTTGCAATTTTTCCCTTAAAATGTTATATGAATTGGACAAAAAAAAATTCAAAGGCTGTTAAAGTAATGCCTTAATAGTTTTGTGTATAAAGCAATCGGAATGAACATTTTAAAAGCATTCAAACGGATTGTGAATGCTTTCGCGAGCCATTATATAAATGTATTTTTAATATTTCACTTTTATAGGTGACTCTTTCGGTAGCAAGCGCATGGCGTAGCGATGTGCTTGTAAATTATTTACAAAAGTGACATCGTGAAATGTAGTTTTATTTTTATTGGTGCAGGCGTTGATATCCGTACCAGTGTTATAGATTAGCATCACCCCGCGGCTTCACCTGCGTAGCTCCGGTCCTATTAGTTATGGTATATTAGCCAGTAAGTGTCATGGTATATGGTCTGCCTCCATAAACGTACTGTTTAATATTTAAAAAAAATCCGGCTTGTGTTTAGTGCCTTTTTTTCTAGCTGACGCGGGAAACACATTTACGCGCCCTCACCGGCCCTGGGTGGGGTCCAGTGGTGTGTGGGGCTCGCGGCACATTACAGTACCAAATACCTACAAAAAACACCGCGAGTGCCATCCGTGCCGCCTATGGTGAGTTACCCCGGAACAACAAATCATCGGGGCACCTCGACGGCTAGTCAGCCCCAAAGGGGCCGACGCCACCTCCACAGATAGGGTTATCCCGCATCACAGGACAACCCTACCAACTTCGGGACAGTGGAATGGGGTGAGGTTCCCATTTTCGCCGCCCCTTGTCCCGTTCGAAAAAGACGGCCCCGCCACCTTCTTTTGCTCTTTTGCCCCCTCTTCTTATAAGAGGGGCGTAAAGAGCGGCTCCTCCTCCTGCTCTTTAGTCCCCTCTTCTAATAAGAGGTGTACAAAGACCATCTGCCGCCTCGGTTCAATTGACTTCTCCCAAGGAGTCTGGAATCATCCCAGGCTACCGCGCCCCACCGCCAAGACAAGGCTTGAACCACGTGGGTTGCGCTTAGTGCCTCAGATTAGCGCGTTCAAACAAACTGAACTTTTCAGCTTTATCTTATTAGTATAGACGGAGGTAAGCAGTGACCCTGTCTGCCTGTGACTCTAAATCCTTTGCGATGAAACTTGAGATAGAGATACTTAAGTGTCTTAAGATTAACATAGGCAACTTTTTGTCCCATTTTTTTGTTATCAGTTGATTACAAAAAATGTTCCGAATCTGCGACGAATTCGCGGATAAAAGCTTGTCATTGAATAGTTTCATATTTTATAGCTTTGTTCGTCATTTGGTACTTTCAATATAATGTTTTCCGGGATCATTAAAATTGGTAGTTTTATAGGTTTCTGCTTTGTATGCGCTCTTTCCAAATTTCAACTTCCAATCACGTTTTATGGTTTTTCGCGCTGTGTTTTTGAAAACTACGCGCCTTGCCGTAGCTATTTGGTATAATCTTCTCGCCAACTAGTTTTACAATTAAATCTGCACTAATAATATAAGACTCTGTTTGCTTGTTTGTTTGATCGCGCCAATTGAAAAAAATCTTTTTGTGTTGGATAGTCCATTTATAGAGAATACGACTATACGACGCTACAACTAACAGGATTCCGCGGGTGGACCGGTGGGGTGATGCTAGTTAATGTATAGTTAGCGATGCTCACACGCAAAACCCTTGATTTAACACAAACATTTGTAACACAAATTGTGGAAACATTTCTCTACATACGAGTAAATGGTAGCTTCAGATGAAAAAAAAAACCTGGTGGTCATTAACTCCCGACTGTCAGGCGAGTGGAATTTACTGCATTGCAGCGCAAATGGTTCGTTTCGTTACGCCTGGGCAGATACTTCTCTACTACATACTAGTAAGCGACGGCCTAGTCGTCGCGTTTCTTTCGGTTCGTGACACTTCGATAGTTAAAAAAATCTCAGATCAATATAAATTGTAGAAGAATTAACTACTAGCCGACATACGATCGAAAATATTATCCTCCTTCTGACGCAGTTGGGTTAAAATCGAACCCCGATCCACAGAATTCAAGTTCACCCACTCACCTGTTGGGCCTACATAAACATAATTTAGCGTCTCAAAGGGAAGAGTAGTGCGTGGGCCGAATATGTTTTGGGTCCAAAGTGTTCAATCAAAGAATAAATAATCATTACGGCTCCGGAGCTCCGGGCCTCATTTGCATACCGTTATCTAGTCCTGGCACTTTCGGGAGTGGATGAAAGCTTTTTATATTTTTTACAAGGGTCCCCGTGCTTCTTTTAGACGTTTGAGTACTTTTTATTGGTACATGGGTTGAATTTTGTCAGGTATTTTTGTCACACATCAAAAATAATGATAATAATAATACTATAATTTATTTGCCTTCAAATATGGTAGAATATACAAAAGATGTTACAAGTAATAAAGTATACATGTTTCTCTACACCTAATAATAGCATGGAAACATTTGTTCTTAGAGTTACAATTAAATATCACAAAAAAATCTAAATAATTTAAACATTATTGAATAAACACTTTATATAAACAATATTAATAATTATAGAGACATTTTTTATCACAATTATCTTTGATATTATAATAGTTTTTTGTGACAATGCATTTACTTTTAAACATTACTGGCTTAATGATTAAATAATATCTCTTGGCTTATCACACCACGTTGGCCCAATCCTGTGCTAAGTACCGTAAGGACTTGTGTTAAGATACTCTAGTATCTTAACGGAAACATATTTAATATTCTTATACATTTAAGAAATCTTATACATTGAAGATTTTTATCACAGAAATACGCATAATACATATATAAACATCCATGACCTAGGCGGGATTCGAACCCGCGACCTCCCGCGTAACACGCGGACTTCTTTAAATCATTTGGTAGTTTATTGTATAACTTTACGCATATATTTAAACAACTTTTATTATATTTGCTTCATCTCGGTTTGACATTGATTACAAATTTATATGGATCTCGTCGGCTACGAGAATTTATTTTTTCAGCTGATATGAATAGGTGTTTATGCCTGTAGACAAACATGTTCATTTCAAAGCTGTAAAGTGCTGGTAGCGGCAATAGACCAAGTTGTTTAAAGATTAGTCTACAAGATTCATCTGGCTTAAGACCACATATCCGTGCTACTGCGCCATAATATTAGCCATTAACACAAGAGGGATTCAACATATGCGCGGTAAGATATAATGGCCGTTTTTATATTCGTAATTATTTTTATTTGTTTAAGTGCAAATGTGAATTTATTTATATTTGTAGTTTATTCATTTATATGTAGTTTCCAGTTTAAATTTTCTTATTTAGCTAGCCCTAAGAATTTAGTGTCAGTCACTGCTTTTAATTTTAATATATTAAGTTCTCCTTTATTTTTAGTATTGGTTCCTCTATTAAACAGTATGTATTTTGATTTATTTAAATCGATTAATAAGTTATTCATATCGAGCTATTTTATTAAGCGTTCAATTGTGTTATTAATTTCGTTTTCATGGTCATTATCATTATTTATGCTATGTATTTTATTTGATGTTACAATTATCGAAATATCGTCTGCATATAATATAAATTTGTGATGTGTGATGTTACCTACGTTATTTACATATACCAGGAATATAATAGGCCCAAGGACGCTCACCTGGGGCACACCACACTGTTATATTTAAATTCACATCAGTGCGAAGTGACTTCTTTACTGTCGTTTAATCTCATGACTGTAACACACTGTTGTATATTATGTAAGTAACTAGAAATCCAATCCAGAAAACGTTGGGATTAGAGGCCCACCTCTATATATCTTGTAAATCCCCAGTTTCGTCCGTGTAGGAAGTCCGGACGCTAGTACCGGCCACAGCAAAGCGCGGGCTGTTCTCGCTTAGTTGACCGCTCGGTCCACATCCGAGATACGCGACTGGGGATTCCCAAGACGTATCCTAGCCTCTAAACTTTAACCGCCCCGGCATGGAGCGCCTCTTGCTGACATATAGCGCCGTCGTCTTATCCACGTTGACGGACATGCGCCACGTGTCGAGCCACTCCGGCAACCGGTCCAGCATGCGCTACATGCGCCCAGTTGCGAGCTCCGGCTTTCGGGACGAGGTTACGTAAGCGCTGTCGTCGGCGAACAGCGCGAGCATGACATCCACCTCACCCTCTCCCGAGGGATCGTTGAGTGTGGGGATGTCGCTAGTGTAGGCCGCGTA
>JAFELO010001445.1:53885-111276 GCA_017140195.1 Eumaeus atala
CCCGGATTTTCTCCGCGAAGAGTCGACCGGCGGCCTCCACCTCGTCCGGAGTAGACAGTTGCCCGGCGATGGTGAAGTCGACTAGGCTATCTTGATAGACGGCCCAGTCGATCCTCTCTCTGGTCCGCACTCCTTCCCTAAGGATTGCTCCGGAATCAAGTGTGACGAGGATAGGTAGATGTTGAGTGTCGAGGTCGTACAGGACCTCGATGTTGACCGTGGCCTTGAGGTTCTGGTGTAGGGCGATGTCCAGAACGTCCGGGGTGCGCAGGGGATCCGTAGGCACGTGTGTATTGCACGGTGGTCCTTGCACCGTGTAGCCGCGCTCTTCCGAATCCTCCTGCAGTCTGAAGCCAGCGTTGTTCGTGACGGCCGATCCCCAAGCTGGATGCTTGGCGTTCAGGTCGCCGACCAACAACACCTGGCCGCCATTCCCCAGCACGTTGTGGACATCACCTAGGTTAAAGCTGTTCCCGGGATGTCTGTACGTCGCGTAGATCCTGAGCTCTTCCCCCGCCATGTGAACGACTATACCAGTCGAGCCCATGTCGGTGAAGGGGACTTTCTCAATTCGTCGTGGACGACGTCCCGCCGAACGAGCACAGCCGTACCTCTGTACGACACCTCGTCCCTCCGATACGCGACGTAGTTCGGTAGCCGGAGGCTCCGCGTCGGCCCCAGCCAAGTCTCGCCCAGCAGGATGACGTGTAAGTCATACTGCTGAGCGAGCAGCCGGAGACTGTCGCTCTTGCCTCCTATACCTCCGGGGTTCCAGTAAGCGACCCTGAGTTCGTCACGATCCATCACTGGCTCCCCGTTGGTTGGCTCCGTTCGTGTGCAATTTGCGCCCAGATGCGCGGGTCCCGGAGCACCCTGGACAGCTCGTCTTTTACGACCGCGCTCAGCTCCTCCCTGACGATCTCCCGGATTAACTCCCTGAGATCGTCAACGGGGACCCTGGGCTCGTCGCGCCGACACTGCTCCCCCTCCGAGTGCCTCGGTTCCCGCGAAGGTGGGGGGACTGATGTCCGTGGTGAAGGGATTGGTGTCTGGCTTACCTAATGTGGTTAAAGAAATGATTGGGTCAGATTGGGGTGTTCTATAGAGACAAACTGTGACTAATTTTATATCCGTGACTTCTACACCGCATACCACAAAAGTATTTTGCGAAGCATAACTTTTTGAAAGCGTTAATTCGTTAAACATAATTCTTTTTTAATTCAAATGCAAGTTCCACCTCTTTGCACGTTTTTACAAAAAATGTCCGCTAGGTCATATCCCTCTATTCTCACGAATGATTCTAGGCCCTTTTTCACAAATGTTTCCGAGAAACATAATAAGTCGGGATAAATATTCCTTTCTCGTAAGTCCTCTAGTGTTAGCTGTATTAACTCTAGCTTTGATAATAGACTGGCAATGTTTTGATAAAAATTTTGAAGCTATGACCATATTACACGCTTAGTTCCGTAAAAATATTGATTTTTTATTATATGTCGGAAAATAATAAGGTATGGTGCCTTTTTGGGACTTTCATCAGATATTAGATTTTCCAAGGCTTTCTTTTTATGTTTTATATTTTTAAAATAGTATTGTACTGTTCCTCTCTTGTATATCAATTTACTAGTATGACAACAAGGTCTATTCCCCCCCCNGTTACTTCACCGCTCTAGGGCATAAATATTCTTGAGTATAGTCACTTCAGTCAATTACATAATTTATTGCTTTACATATAGTGGATTGTACAGAAGAATGGCTGTCTACCATTCGGCGATTTTTATATTTACTACAAACAATTCCCATTACACTATTTAATTTATTAACATTAATATGATAATTTTTATTGATATTTAGCATAAGAATCTGATTATTACTAAATATATCAAGTATAATTTTTAACTGTGTTAATACCTCCTTAAGTTCGTATTCATTTTCACCTATACATATGATTCACTTGTCGCCCTGGTTGAGCGCCATCTCACGGCAGTTTTTATGATCTTAGAGGCTGGTGCTTAGGGCTTACATTCACATATTATTCTATATTTCACATACATAGTTTTACACCTGGAGGTTATTAGTGAAGAAGCTGGACCAGCGAATTATTTCGAACACTGCACTGATGAAGAGTGATGTGCTTAGCGTATGTGTGTTCACTTCCGTTTCCTGCTACAGCCGGTAATGCTTGGCGGGTTTTACGATAATCTAGGCTGTCGTTAGGTTCATTTCAATAGCTTAGTTTACCCCAGGCATATTGCAACATATTGGGTAATCGAGTTTTGTGTAACCAGTTTGTATAAATATTGATACAAGTTACTGATGCTGTCATTCTCTATAGGTAGAGACTAGAGACTAGGCAACTATGCAAGGCATTAAGAGCTAATGGTAGGGATGACTGCAAAACTAGAACGTGTGAAGAGTCTGTAAAAATATATACTAACAGGAACGCGACAAAAAACTTCACCCAATACCACTCGTTAAGTAAATGTTCACAAAGAATAACTTTACACTATCATAGGGGTAAATCTGTGAGAACAAATATGGCTTATAGATTAACTCAAAATGGAACTAATTTTATCATCATTATTGTATCTATGCATGTTTTATGCGTACTTACAGGCTACAGTTAAGTTTGCCCACGGCTCCATTATAATAACGTTCTTCAAGCCGAATGTCGGCTACGGCCATCTGTGCAGCTTCGCCAAATGCGTAATATGGATTATACGGCACCAGAGTATGCACAAACGTATCTACCCTCTCATTCCGATGGGACGCAGTCCGGCACGACCGCAGCGACACCAGGCGCGGGTCCTAGACACCGCTTGCTTATTCGATACATATAAGTTCGCTCACTCAATCTTATGGGCCTCAGAGTAGGCTTAGAGATAAACGAGACCGCTTATAACAATGTTATAGAGTCCATCGTCAGAACAAATAAAGCCATAAAAATCTAAATGACTATAGTTGACATTTGTCGGTGCTACTAGATGCAATCTTATAGACGTGCCCGTCCCGGCTTCGCCCGTGAATAATGTTGCGGGATTGGCACCTTCATAAATTATACACCAAAACCTTTCGAAAATCGCTATATCGATGGGTGAAAACGGTCCGTAGATTTTGAGAAAAACGATCACATACAGACTTTGTTGTCAGGAGCTTTTGCGGACTTTGTTTTATAATAAATATAGATTATTACGGACAGTAACAAATTTGTTTTCGTAAGGGCCTGGAGGTTTTTTCAAACTGGAGCTTGCCATTATTTTTGAATCGGAATCATGTAACAATTTTACACTTACTAAATAATTGAATGTAACTTGGAACTTACAATGTAGACTGTAGGTTTAGAAGCAGTTCGCAGTTAGAGTTCATAAAGCAAATGAAATAAAAATGTATTACTATAAGTAGATTTATCCCTTTTTTTTTTGTTGACGCGGGGAAACGCATTTACGCGCCTTCACTGGCCCTGGGTGGGGTCCAGTGGTGTGTGGGGCTCGCGGCACATTATATAGTGCCGAATACCCACAAAAAACTCCGCGAGTGCCACCAGTGCCGTCCTTGATGAGGTGCCCCGGAACAACAAATCATCAGGGCACCTCGACGGCAAGTCAGCCCCCGAAGAGATCGACGCCACCTCCACAGATGGGGTTGTCCCGCACCACAGGACAACCCCACCGACTTTGGGACAGTGCAATGGGGTGAGGTTCCCATCCTCGCCCCTTGCCCCGTGCGCAAATGCTACCCCAGGCTACTGAGCCCCACCGCCACGACAAGGCTTGAACCATGGTGGGGAAGTAGATTTATCCCTAGCCTGGCTCTAATTGAGAGACTTTCTCTCTCAATTATTTACACTTCTGTAAATATACAACTAACAAATTATCCTTAGTATAATTATTGCACAGAAATAACCTTAGGAGAGCATCTTATATCCGTCTATATAATTCCCTGCGGTCCAGCATCCGAAGTGCATGACGGCAAGCGTACTAAATGTGGGTTTTCGAGATAGCGTTTTATTATAAATATACAGTTATTTGATAAGCTTATTCGAGTCTGTGGACAATTCATCGCGTTATTCTTCAAATAAGACTACCAAATATGACATATTTCTGTGCCAAGACCTGTTGTTTATCAGTAGACGACCTGCAATGATACTATTTATGTTATAAATATGTAAAATTATCATTTGCTGAGGATAATGTTGGTAAAATTGGATAAACTGGGTAAAAATTAATTACAGTTTTACCAAATTGTATGAATTGTAATTATGATTAAAATATAACTAATTTTCAAGATACCACCTAGCAACATAACCGTGAAAATCACATTAATTTGCAATCGAATGTTTTGGTGTACAACTGCACAAACGTATACGTAAATTGTAAAAATTATAATCCGCTGATACAATTTGAAAATTATTTCAAAACGAACGCACACATTCGCCGGATCCGTGTCTTGGAATCAGTTTTTATATGAAACCGTGAAAAGACTATTATCTCATGTCTTAATTGCAAAAAATTACAAAGGGGCAAGTGATTTGAGTGAGATTATATGAAACTTTTTGCCACCACAGCTGAAAAATTAGTTGATGTTTTGCATTACCCGCTTGTCATAAATTCCGGTATTATATTAAAGACAGATAGGAATTTCCACGTAGGCTACGTTGCTTAGCTGTAATGTAGCAACTATATTCCCAATAATACTATTCCCAATATATTTTAAGGATGGCAAGGAAAAAAAGAAAGAATACTATTTGCCGGAATGTGGGTATAAAATATAATTTTCCTTATGTTTACGCGCATGTCATACACTAAAATAAAACTACTTTAACGTATTTTATCGCGATTTATTAAGTATTTCAAAATCAAATGTGCAAATAGCTTACTTTTAATTTTTAATTGAGGTGTCATTTCGAAATTGGTTCGTACTTTTTTATTGAACTTAATCGAAAAAATTTCACACCTTTTATATATACATATGATAGATCATCTTCATATTTAATTCATAGATTATATTCAATGTCAAAATAAAGATAAATAGTTAAAATAATAAATCATAATAATATTCTTTGTTACGATTGGGTTTTGTTAAAATAATAGTTCGAACGATGATTCATAGATTCTCAGACTTTTTTTGTTATAAAAAACCCATATTGTAAATAGTCAAGGCAGTTTGAATGGATATCAAGAACAGGTATCTCGAAACCGAAGGACCACATTCCCAAACCGCGACCGGTTTCGCTTCCCACAGTGCGCGTGTGCGGATGTTTGTTTCGCCGTTTGTTACGGGGCCGATAATTGATAGATAAACGTAACTTAATCAGCGGTGATGGATGTGCGTCACTTGTGATGTTTTTTTATAGTATATGAGGGCAAAAGAGGAGGCGGGTCGTTTTGATGTCTACCGACGTCCAGACTTAGAAATTTGCATAATTGTTATGAAGCTGTTACTCTGCAGGTGTTAGGATCAATGGAGCACTGGAATCTCACATACCGCACGAGACGCGACATACCGCACGAGACGCGACATACAAGCTTGCTACTGTACGGCGCTGTTGTGCGAAATGTCCCAGGTCTTGTCGGTCCAATTACGATACATTGTAGCGTGGCACTACCTCTTGTTAAATTATACTTGTACCCGCGACTTTGTCTGCTAAGAGTAGAGTGTTTGTTGGCTAGTGGTATTAGCTCGCGGAGCGATAACTTATAAAAAAAATGTGAGACTAAATTACCAGTATGTTCATCCCAAGTCCCTCGAGTATCTTATAGAATTTCATCACAATCGGTTTGGCCGTGATGATGTCACAGACAGACAGAGATATTTCGCATTTGTAACATTAGTATAGATGTAAAGACCCAGTGAGCTACTGTTTAAATGCCTAAACAGTAGTTACAATAAATATATTTAAATCATTTTAATTACTAGTTTAAAGGAACGTCTTGAAACAACACAACTCACGAGATAAGATAAAAACCGGTAAACTAGATACGTAACACATGGGGCGCTCTAAAAGCCCACTAAAAACGACATTGACTCCTAAATTATTTATAGACAGACGTTTCTTGCGCCTCGCAGTGCGTGCAAGGGCAGACGCAGTACGCACATCTTGTATTTCACCGAGTGGCGCGGAGTAGAAAGAGATGAGATGATAATTCGTGCGCTTACGGTGACCACGTTTGGTTATTTAAATACACAGTCCCCCTTTGTGAATTTGCTGTTTAAATGTATTGGTTCAAACATCTAAAATATTTGTGCAACTTCGACACGAATCGGACACGAAGTTGAACCCCCATTATTTTCTATCTATTTCTTATTTTCCATGCAGAATAATCGATCAAGCCTGTAAGAATGTTCCATGCAACCATATTAATTATTCTTCTATGCGTATACAGTAGAATGATGAGATAATGTTATAATTATTATATTTCATTGAACGCCAAGACCGATATGAGGATCTGTTCCCTGATACTTGCATCTAACTTGGATCTTTTACCATACGGTGGTCTGATGTTGTTGAAGATTTGCCAACACTCTATCATAATAATCATACCCTGTTATAAATGCGAAAGTTTATTTCTATGTTAGTTATTACTTCACAAAATAAAAAAACAGCTCACTCAATCCAATTTGTCAATTGTCAATGTAGATTAAGGTCTGGAAC
Organism: Eumaeus atala; assembly: GCA_017140195.1. NCBI lineage: Eukaryota > Metazoa > Arthropoda > Insecta > Lepidoptera > Lycaenidae > Eumaeus > Eumaeus atala. Next base: position 60,535 of record JAFELO010001445.1, read on the forward strand.
AATATAAAAATTCTCATCAATCAATGGAACTCATTATTGGATTTTGAGCAGATACCGTCACCAGAATATTAAAGATTTTTTAATTACGTGAAATCTATGCTAACACTAGCTGACACGACAAACGTTGTGCCATACATATGCCTCCAAATCATTTGATTTCTAGGTAGTATCACTTAGTGGTACGAAAAATAGTAGCCGATTCTCAGACCCGTTGAATCGGAGGATTAAAGCAACTAACATTGTGAGTCATGGATTTCATATATAAGAGGAGGAAACACTTGCCCGTCTATTTGTTTATATGTATTGAATAAGCTCCGAAATTAACGGACAGACTTGAAAAATTATTTTTCCATTAGAATCCTACATTATCTGTAATGAACATAGGTTATATAACGTTTATTTATATTATAATTTTTATATTGTTTATTACGAAAACTTCGATGATGTGACCAAAGGTATGAAAAAAATGTAAAAGTAAATCCTATACTTACAACTGTATAAAATATTGACAACCAGCTGACATCAACATCTGTACAGGTGTTGTTCTGTTGTAAATTGAACTTGTCGTGTTTAACGTGTGATGTTTACCGGGCCGAAATTAAAATTTATAAATTTTGTGTTTTCGTAAATCAATCAATTTTAGCTATATTTCGTGAAATATCCGCGCGAAACCTAGCACGGAACGCTAGGTGTATAAATAAAATATAAAAGCTGAAGCTGTTTTTTTTATTTGTTTGCTTGCGCTAATTGCTGTAATAACAATCAGATTTGAAAAGTATTTAACATTAGCTGCATTCTTGAAGAAGTTTATAGGATGTACAAATAATAGGAATAGCTTCACGTGGTGGAAACCGCGGTGTGCTACTAGACTGTAAATAAGACAATTCAAAGACAACGTGGCACTGAATACTGCAGCAAATGTTATAGTAATCTTTACATAACATACTGTTATGACTATTTAACGGATTTTATCACGTTTCTTAAGATTTTCTTGAAGAATGAGACAGAATCGCCGTCATGGACCATGTTTTACACACATACATAAAAGATTTCTACACATTCGTCCAATACGGTGATTCTGTCTCATTCCACTAGAAAATCTTTAGAAACGCGATGAAATCCGTTAATTAGTCATGACAACGAATAACATTCGCGTAAATATACGGAAACAATAACATACCCATTTATAAAAATATTTGTATAATAATATATGTACTTCTATTCTGATTGTCATTCTTGTATTAATAACAAAGATAATAAATATTCTAGCGTCCATTTGATTCGATACGATTAACATATAGACAATACAGAATTTGGCACACGCCAATCAAGTTAGAGCTCGGGTACAGTGCGCTGACGTACAGATGCAAAGGTGTGATCCCGGGAGGTGAAAAGGGAACGGGGTGGGATGCAGACGTTTCAGCGCGATGATCTACAAATAATTTCAGTGTAGTTGCAGTAAACCGTGGACTTGATACACTACGTTAGCCTTGTCCTGCGTTAAATATTAAGGACTTGTGTTACAGGCACTAGACGACGAAAGCATTTCTTTTTAAGTTTTTTTTATAGCCTGGTGTATCCTGCTGCTGGGTAAAGGCTTCTCCACTATTCTTCTACACCTCTCTGTTAAGGGCCTAGATAAGACCAATCCTCCTGGAAGCTCAGCTCATCTGTCCATCGCCGACGGGTTCCGCCGCGTGCTCGCCAAACATTCTGCAATTCAAAAATCAATGTTTATGAAGTTCCATATATTTTAGATGATTATTATAGAAATACACACTCATATCTGCGCCCTGGGCGGGGTTCGCGCCGCGACTCACACTACCTATAATGCGCTACTGCGTCAATCGATCATCAATTTCGAGGACACTTCAGTGCCCAGTAAGAGGTGTTGTTACGCTGCACTGTAGAATTGGGCATTTTGGATGTGTGCGAGAGGCAGTGTCAGTAGTAAGAGGTTGTGCCACGCTGCGTTGCTCGTAGGGCCGGTACGACCATGCAAGTACGTGCCGGCTCACGTGTAGCCGCTATAAATGGACAACCATGTTGACGCGCTTCATGCGGCTAGGGAGCCTCCGCTGGCCCATTAGAGGGAGAGGAGGAAACAATTATACTATTGTATATTTTGTTTTCAGTATAGGAGGGACAGATGAGGAATCGGAGCCTTTTTACAACGGCGTCCATGAACAATCCGCACATTTACTATGCCGATGCGTTGCCCTCCTGTCCGTGGAGGTCTCAATGGGTTTTTTGGCATCGTTAATCATCAATAAGCTTCGATTACTCCTTTGCCCCTTGTAATATAAAAAATCTTTAGTTGTAAAAATGTCAATGCGGAAAACATTCTCTTTACTCAAATCATGAATACTTTTGTGCCCATACACCGGAACTCAAAAACATGTATCATTTTCGTGTTATCTATGAAATGTATGTTGATAACAGCTGATAGCATTGATAGTCTCTTATCAGGTCTTGTCACGCGAGAATGACTTGGTGCTTCCCGTGATCATCATCACCATCAGCGTGGGAGTTTTCTTTTCGGACCTGAATTTATGCTCTGGTAGCGAAGACAAGCCCAATACAGCGCCATCGGATAGGCGTGGGTTTGGGTATGTGTGTATGTGTGTTATTGTGTGTGTTATATAATAAGATTTTTTAATAGTGTTGGGAGGTAAATGAGCAATAGAAACCAATTGACTAACGACGCCCATAGACATCGATATAATTTAATGTCAAGTTTTACCCAAATCCGTTCACTAGTTGTTGCGTGAAAGAGCAACAGACATTACATGCAAAATATTCGTATTCATTGAAGTAAAGTTTCTTTGCGCACGTCAAGAGCGCAAGTTGAGACGGAGGTACACGTTGGTGAAGATAGAAAGAAAGATTATACTATATCGCTATAGGTGCGAAAGAGAAATGGGAGCACACATTTTTTCTTTATCATATTGCCGGTCACGTTTTGTATAATTAAGAAGTTTTACTTCGGGCTTGTGGTCAAAGGCACACTGCCCTGGACCACAAGCGCGACCGAGGGCCTGCACACCGACAAGAGTGGTGCCGTGTCACTATTGTCACCAACGCCTACTTCACCACCACTACGACCGCGCCTAAAATTAGAAGGGTGCTAACGCAAGTTTACGAACAGGTAGGACCCGGGGGTACCTCTTGCTCACTTGATACCGCTGTAGAGCGACAACTACGCTGTTACATTTCTTGCGGTTCGTGAGTAGCCGATGGCCCATTGGGGGGTGAAGATGAAAATAATAAAATAAAGTTATTATACTGATGTTCATGGGCGTCGGTATTCGTAGAAATAATCCTATTTCTCGTTCCTCCCCCCCCCCCCTATAGTATTTAAAAAAAGCTAAACTGTATTAGAATGTGGAGTCTTTAGAAGTAACAGACTGCCTGAAGTGGGCGATGCTATGGCGATGCGAATCGTGAGAGAAAATTCAGCTATCAACAAATATACGAGTATTTTGTTTAACAGGCTTTCATTAGGTCGACTGGTAACAAAGTAATTAATTAACTATGTAATAGGATCTAATAGTCTAAACTGGCACTTCTGTTTTGTTATATGATCATTAAACTCGGCAATTACACCTATACAAACATCACCCCTCGGTTTCACAAGCTTTACATGTGTTCTATTAGTCGTCGCGTCGTAGTGTATAAGCCTAAAGCCTTTCCCCATAAATGGACTATACAACACATTTTTCTTTCGATTTGGGCCAGTAGTTCATCAGATTAACGCGTTCAAACAAACAAACAAACAAAGCGTTATATTATTAGTTTACATTATATGACTATAGGTACAACATTATGTTACAATCGTGCTAGTCTGATGATGGAGTTAGACGGCGGCTGATAGAATCTTGGACTGGGTGCTAATAAATATAATAGTGTCCTTAGTTTTACAATGTATTACTTTTTGTCCCAAATTTATTAAAACGCGTGGACCACCTAGCTTGAAGATAATTTTACCCCAAATACATAAATAGGGAGCGGATGTGAGTATCATAAACAGTGGGCCAGAGATGTGGCGACAGATCCGAGCCAGTGTGGAAGGCTTGTGGTGATTACGGTGCTAGTGGTGGTGTCCATTAGCAAATCATTATCATCAAGCCGCACCCGCACACGGTTAAACGCCAATATCTGCAATCCCCACTCGCATTCATCTCATGCTTACTTTGCAACAAGCAAACGACAAAAACGGAATACTTTGTTATAAACTGGGTACATTTAAACTTAAGAAAAGAATGTGGTTCTTTTAGTGGTTTAAATTAACCTTTACAAAAAATGCTATGCTGCCTTCTAATTGTGCCGCAATGGCAAGACTACTAAAGCGATACCTTAAAAGTTATGGCTATACTGTCTCGTTTTGTATGACTTGCGATTAGCTGATGGCCCATTAGTAGGCAGGGATTTAGGATGACCGACTGCCGTGTCTAAATAAAACCAGTAATTACACCAGTCATTTCTCACTTGATCTTGTACCTAATGGAGAATATCGTCCTGGGATAAGTTCTTCCAACACTCCGTATTGTATTTTAATCAGCCATTATCATATGTTATGATTACATTAGGCTTGGCCCTGTATAGTTTGGTATACCAATTTATAACTCCACTATCGATATACCATTTGAAGTGATGTGTACATGAACGTGTAAAGCGTTGGAATTGCGTATCTACAAGTTAACGCTTCGGTTGCGTTGATTAGCATAAGCGTTGCGTTATTAGTACCTATGGAATCGGGAATACTGTATTTGTTGTAATGGTCCCGTATTGCTCCTAGAGACAAGCCAGGTGTGTGTGCACAGTCACAAGTGCGCCTCCTATTCCGATAGTAACCCCAGCCCCCCCCCCCCCTTTTCCTGCAGATGGGAAGGTTATTATGCTGATAGTTAATTAAGATTTGCTAAGGTAACTATTATTATCTTAACCATGAGGCCCGGGGCCCCTCTCCAACCCCCTCAGTAAAAAAAGGGAGCAAGGGGTTCCGATAGCTCTCGTGCGTCAGCTCACACGCTGCAGTTGGCTTTGCATTGTCGTGAGGGCTGGAGGAGCTGTCACGACTGGGGGGAACCGTCCCCCTCTACTACTGATAGATACGGATAGCGTAACTCTTAGAAGGAAGCACAGTAAGTTTGTGCTGAATGATAATAGTTTGGGCACTACATCTCAGTTCAAGGGCTGCTTATTAAATTGGCTGGCGGCCAGAGAAGTTGTTTTGGGGGTAACACTTATCATCTCCTGTCTTTATTACGTTATTATAAGGTCATTTTGACGTTGTAGACGAGACAACCGTGAGACGGGATCTGAGTTTTATATAGCAAACGTTAAGAAATAGAGAGACAATTGGTGAATACCCACGCCCATTGGACATCAGTATAGTTGTTTCGCAGAGATGTCGCTGTCCTGGTTTCCTCTCCTCCAAAGGGCCACCGGATATTCATAACAACTGCATATCTATCACATCGCAGTTGTATCATGTGAGCCATAGTTATGTCTCAAGTCGCGCCGGACCAATTCATCTGCAGTGCAGTACGGCCCTACTTATTACCAACGTTTGCTACAGAAAATCTGTAAAGGTTAAGAGAGTCTGTATGTTTGTTTCAACACGCTAATCTCTGGAGCTACTGGTAAGATTTGATTCTTCTTTTCAATGTTAGATAAGCAATCCATCGAGGAATAGTGTAGGCTGTAGGAGACCATATGACGAGTAGTTGCACGGGTTATGCGGGCAAAACCGCGAGGCGCTGCTTTATTTAATAAGTACAATTTTGGATCGATGTCAATAACTTTCTCCGACCCCACCCCTCCCAGTTGTTACGCGTATTGGTCCTCTCCCTCCCAGGACTCCGGCAACGCGAGGGTCCTCGAGGGAATCAACGTCGCTGTCTCGCGGTGAGTGGCCATTTGTCGCGTCGAGTGCGGAATTTCTTCGCCTCCACCTTTCACCGTTCGAGGTTGCTAGACGGTGTGCGGAGTTTCTGATGGTTTATAAATTATAAGTGATCAATTTAACTTGGCTGATTCGTTAGTCTAGTGGCAAACACAAACCTTAGAATGGGAGTGTTCGGGTTCAAATCCTAGGACTAAAGGGTGATGAGATTTTCCATGTTACAAGATACAGTTAAGGCGGGGTGGCGCCTATTCTAGTCTAGTCTATTTCGGGTTTTTGTTTTATTTATAATTTTTATTTTAAAGAAGGCAACAGTGAGCTGTTGGAAAAAAATCTGTTGTAATATTAATAAAACACTTAATTTAGCACCAAGTACTATGTTACACCCTAGAACTTAGAACTAGGCACAGGTACGAAAAGCGCTCCCTACCAGACAACCAGATTTAGAAGGAGACAAAATGTAAAAAAAGTAGTTGGCACAAACATTTTTGTACAGGAAAAAAAATTAAGTTTCTTTATATTCATATCTATATATACATACATAAATAGTAGGTAATTGGGGGATCCCACCTTGTTGTTTCGGTAAAATGTCGATCTTAGCTAGCGGATCTGATCTAATCGGATCGCTGGTCTGAAAGACGGAGTAGGCGGCTGCTGGTACCGTATCTAAGGGTATTAGAATTCTTCATGTTGTCAGTGACAACCTCACAGAAATTGGCGTTGGTACATTCATGCACCAGAGGCACAGAACGCCGTCCGGCTCGAGTTATCGGCCATCGCTTATTAATCGTATTTAACGGAACCCTTTCCGTTCCTCAAAAATTAAACGGATCCTTTATAATATCTCTCTATTCTCCGTCTGCCTGTAAGTCTGAGGAGGCCCTTTGTCATAATCTCGTGAGACGATCGGAAATTTGTGCCATATTCGAGTGCCGATGTCTGCAATCGTCATAGGCATGAAAATCATACTTGTAAATGTAAGTTGGTCATATGGGGTCTCATTTAGCATATGGGGCTAGTGAGCGATTGCAGCACCTGATAAATGATTTTTGACGACTTAGGAGATCCGCACAATCAGAAAATATCGTTTGCTCCCATTTACCTGAATGCCCGTGGGCCCTCTGAAGCGTTATAAACTGCATAAAACGTGACAGTATATCCATCACTCCACGCCGCTAAACGGGCGGGACATTAAGCGGCTCCTAAAGATCCACATACCAACACGAGCTTGTCGTCAAACAGTTCTGCGAATGGTAAAAAAACACTTTATCTTATCAAAGGTGTGTCCTCTGAATGATAAAGATATTAAACTCTGTGCCTTTGTAATACGATTCAGTATAATACAACTATAACGAAGGCCAAGAAGATAGCCACATATCTGCTGCTATGTGAAGTACAGAAAGTTTATCAGTACAGCGTAGATACAATTAATAATTATAAAAAATACGTAATTATTATTGTTTCGTAATCACTATTTAACACTTAAATTTTAAGATGACTCCAATGTCTAGTTGTTGCTGCGGAATTGCATAGACGGACGGATAGTGTGCAAACCGTACAGTGTTAGCATTCCGGAAGCTTCGCCACATTCTCACGTCGCCTGTACCGCAGAGCTTGAAGACGAAAGTCTTCAACCAATGCGTTCTCCCCGTGATGACCTACGGGGCCGGAACATGGCCTCTTAATGTAGGACTGGTCCGCAAGTTTGTGGTAGCTCAACGGGCTACTGAACGTGCTATGTTGAGTGTTCCTCTGTTCGATGGAATTCATAACGAAGACAGAATGCAGAGAACTAATATTTCCAATTTCACGCGTCGAATAAGCTCGCTGAAGTGGCAATGGGCTGGTCACACATTCAGAATATCAGATGACAAATAAGTGGAGGCCGCGTTAAGGAAAACGAAGTGTTGGTCGACCGTTCACCAGGTGGGAAGAGCCGCATCTCCGTGCCGCAGCCGGTCCGGGATGGGTGCGAGTAGCAGGAGATCGGCCGTCTTGGCGTTCATTGAAAGAGGCCTGTGTCCAGCAGTGGACCGATAAGGGCTGATAATGATGATGATGACTTTGTATATTGAAAAAGTAACAGCCTTATCGTTTAAGCCGTGCCAAAAGCTATTCTCCGTGATACTTGCTGCCACACTGTGCCTGGTATAATTGTAATAATACCGGGCCGCGTCAGTTGTCCCGGCCCCCTCCGAAACTATTGGTGCGATTTTAATAAAATTTCGCTGAGTCTCAACTTAAAATATGAGCTATATTTTATTTCATTGTATTTTCGATTTTTTCATGTTGTATTAATCTATTTTAGCCGTCTACCTCCGTACGAACCCTCGGCTAACTACACTAAATCTAACTCGCATTTGACCTGATTTGACCTTCATGTACAAAATCTGCAGTCTTACCCCGGCTCTGGTATGTATCAATTAAATCAAAACCAATTTAGCATCGTACGGTATTTTATTTATCAGTTTTTAAGTTTATTCGTCACATTCGTACAAACATATGCTTTTTTTCTTATGTTACCATAGCAGATTGAAGCACAAAGCTATTTTGTTCATCCGTTTAAAACTTGCACTCTTCAGTCCATTCACCGGTGCTCAAATTAAGGAAAAACAGAGAACCGCGCAATGCACGAGTGTATAGCGTTTGTAAAGACAACCCCCTTGAACAGTCGAGGGCCGAGGTCTGGGGTGAATGTTTAAAAACAAATATGTATTGAATATGACCCCCGTCTGGATCATGGCATGAGTGATCTTCAAAGAAAGTTGGCGCTAGGGCTGGCAGCTGACAGTTGTGGTGTTGATTTATATACAGCGAGTGCACAGGCTGCAATCATCCTAATCAAACAGGCACGAACTGAGAGCTCAGCTTGGGTCAAGCCTTGTCGTTGCGATGGGGCTCAGCAGCCTGGGGTGATCCGAGACACCTTGGGCGAAGCCAATTGAACGGAGGAGGGGACTAAAGTGCAGGAGGAGGTGCCGCTCTTTGTACCCCTCTTATAAAAAGAGGGGACAAAAGAGTAAAAAGCGGCGGTGCTCTTGCGCACGGGGCAAGGGGCGAGGATGTGAACTTCACTCCATTGCACTGTCCCAAAATCGTTGGGGTTGTCATGTGGTACGGGACAACCCCATTTGTGGGGGTGACGTCGGTCCCTTCGGGGGCTGACTTACCTTCCAGGTGCCCTGATGGTTTGCTGTTCCGGGGCACCTCACCAAAGGCGGCACTGGTTGGCACTCGCGATGGTTTTTGTGGGTATTCGGCACTATATAATAAGCCGCGAGCCCCACACACCACTGGACCCCACCCTGGGCCAAAGGCGCGCAAATGCGTTTCCCCGCATCAAAAAAAAAAAGAAAAAAAAAGGTACGAACTGAGAGGTACATACTGTTAGCATAGTACCGCCGGAAAATGATAGATATGCTGATTCAGTGCTATTGGTGACCCCATTGTGAGAGGAGAAGATAATATGGCAATACGTCTGCAGAACAGTGATGTTTATTTCAACAGATGTTTGTGGCGTCGGTGGTCATTACAAGGCTTTGATTATCGATTGACTCACACGAAAGAAGATAAAAGTATGAATATTATTATCTGGTTTCGAATTTTAAAATATGGATATCGAACGTGTGCAGTCAACGCCAAAAGTTGCTGAACAAAGAATTACAAGCAACTGCTTAATAGCCTACAATACAAAATTCACTGGAAGTGTAACGAATAACAAATGATTTAATCAAAATAGCTTTTACTCGCGCTTTCACCGTAGAGATTCGAAGTGTTAGTTAGCTGATAACTAAAAAAAATGTGCGAAAAATTTTCCTAAAGCTGTTCATCCAAAGACCCACATGTAACTGTGTGAAACTTCATCACAATCGGTTCATCGGCTTAGCAGTGATGACGTCACTGACGGTTTTCGGTTACGCAATTTTGTACTGTTGTGAATTTGGAATTGTTCAACGTATTATGGCGCTGACTGTACATACGTCTCACAAGTATGTTTTCGTTCAAATTACAAATGTAACAGTTTCACATAATTAAACTGTTAACGTTATTTTAGCAACTGGGCAACACATCATTCTCTGCACTTTAATGATTTCATTTTTATCCGTAAGTCGAAATCCAACACTAAAATAGAGACACCTCTATTTCCGTAGCTCGTGGACGATCCTTGTTGCATAAATATTTTCACACACATTCACGACTAGCTTCGACAATGTCCGCAGAGATTCGGAATATTGGCTGATAACTAAAAAATGGCAGTGAAAAGCGGCCCCATTTTTTGCTAAGCCTTAACCTTCAAGTGAAATTACTGTATACGAATTTTCATCAGAACAGTCCAGGAGTTTGACGTAATGACGTCACGGACGGACTGACAGACAAATACACCTACATTCGTGCTTATAACATTAGTAACATGTAATTTCAACGAAAACACACGGTACGGTTGGCAGCCCTGGAGGCGCGAGCGCAAAACGAGTTTCTATACAAACCCTTTCCCGTCTGGCATTCGACATTCCACGGTACGGGAGAACTGGCGTGAATGGGTGTTTTTATGTTGGTATCGGTACCGTTCACTGCTACATACCACTAGCTTGTACATGCGGGTTTGTCTGCGATACACGTTAACAACTAAAATACATGTTTCTACTTACACTAGGGTCAAGTAAGATGAATAATAAAGTCATGATTATTATGAAACAGTTTAAGCGAACTCTATCGAGGCATATCTGCATCATGGATTGTAAGGAGACTGAAACGGTCGGAAAGTATCAGTATAGTCTCATAGTAATTATATAGTAGGGGTATATAGAACACCACACTAATAAACATCAGACAGACCGGCTGCAGTGTTTTAAAGAAACACATGTAATCTACATTCATACATACACACAGGCCTCCAAGCACATCCACTGACACGTTCGGTTTTTAAATAATTGAGAGGTACCCGTGAAGAAGCTATGTCACATACAAGTTACACCTTTTTTTTTGTTGACGCGTGGAAACTCATTGAGGCGCCTTCATTGGCCCTGGTTGGGGTCCAGTGATGTGTGGGGCTCGCTGCAAATTATAGTGCCGAATATCCACAAAAACCACCGCGAGCGCCATCAGTGCCGTCTTTGACGAGGTGTCCCGGAACAACAAATCATCAGGGCACGTCGACGGCTAGTCGGTCTCCTAAGGGACCGACGCCTTCTCCACAGAAGTGTTGCCCCGCACCAGAGGACAACCCCTCCAACTTTGGGACAGTGCAATGGTGTGAGGATCCCATCCTCGCCCCTTGCCCCTTGCCTCGTGCGCAATAGCTCCTCCGCCTGTTGCTCTTTTGTCTCTTCTTGTAAGTGGGGTGCAAGAAGCGATCCTCTCGGTTCAATTGGCTCCGCCTGGGTTCACACCTCAGGCTACTGAGCCCCACCGCCACGACAAGGCTTCAAACATATATGGCCTTATAGCCCATAGTTGGGACGTACAAATTAAACCTGCTCAGCCTTGCCTTTGCTTTGGTCGCAGCGTATAAAAAAAAATGTTGGCAACTCAACGTCGTTGTAAAAAATGATCCTTTGGGTGGGAGGCGGGAAGAAGGGCAGCACATTGGCATAGTAGGAGTGTACAAGCTATAGCTTGGTATAATCTTTAATATACTTTAGGAATAAATATTCATATGAATGTTTTTCTATAGCATAAGGAGCCAAACGAGCAATCGGAGCCTTTTGATGACTATGATTGTTACACAGATGCGTTGCCCTCCTTCCATCCCTCCTCCTCCCCAATGGGCCACCGGTTACTCATGAACCGCACGAAATGCGACAGCGACGCGGTCACTTTACGCCGGTTTCAAGTGAGCGAGAAGTACTTCCCCGGTCGTGCCGGCTCGATTCCGTTGCATAGAAGGATGTGGTGTAATATGAAGCATGACACTACCTCTTCCTCAGAGTATAAGTATGTATACCTACGTAATTATATAATCTGTCGTGTCGAAATACGCATAGACCGTGGGGCGATAATAGTGCTTCAGAGAGTGAGATACGTGATTATTGTGATTGTAAAATAGTAATTATGCGCATGTTCATGGACGGGTCGGTAGTCGTATATTATTAGAAAGAGCAGTCTCGGTGCGGGCGAGGGCACTGCTGGCTGGCACAATCGCGACAACATGGCCGTCGCCGGACGCCGCTATCTGCGCGATAACCCGCCGGCCGGACCAACGCTCCAGTAAATTCATTGTTGACACTATCGTCCGCCGTTGTACACCAGCTACTAGTACGTGGTCATCATCAGGCTCGTGGGAGACCTGATAGATTCTAGATGTCCCAATAGGGTGACAATAGGATGGGAAATTTGGCATCATTTTTGTAGGAGGTAGTGTGTACTGCATTTGAATTAGGACGGCACGAACGAGGAGGTACCTCCTGCTAACATGATACCGCCGTGAAGTGACATGTAGGCTGACGCGTCTCAGACGGTTTCTGCGTAGCAAATTAGAAATAATAATAATAATAACATTTGTGGACTTATCACACCACGTTAGTACAGTCGTGTGGTAAGTACCGTAAGGGAAGCTGGGAATTGATAATTTTTTCGCTGAGGCGAACCGTCTTCTATTCACTCCTAGACTCCGGTGTCATGCGCACGGTCCTGTTAGCCTGCGCAGTGGTTACTGGGGTGAAAAGGCGAACACGGGCATGAGCCCGGTCGGCGAGGATCGTGAGCACACGAGTCCCAAAACATTGTCGTGTGACTCGCACGTAATGTCGTGTGACTCGCACGTAATGTCGTGTGACTCGCACGTAATGTCGTGTGACTCGCACGTAATGTCGTGTGACTCGCACGTAATGCATAATTGTGGTCATCAGGTTGATGGTGATAATGATATGATATGCAATGTTAAACGTAAGATAAACCCAAAGTATTAACTCCGTGTGCGACTTGCTGATGTAACCTTCTCTGACTCATCGCTATGATTTCTGTGTTATGACACCATACTGAATAAAAATTTGTTTATCTTTTTACTCGAATACGCCAGACTTATATTTTAGCTTATGTTTTGTGGCATATGTAGTCTCTCCGGCTCCGACTGTTCGTTTCCTTCATTATACTAGACATTAAAAATACCAAATCGTCTAGGCATCTCTTTACGAAGAGTTTCTTGACATAAATACATAACGCTTAAGCATTTTTGCATATTAAACGATTACACTTAATAATTTATGGAAATAAGTACCACAATGTGGATTCTGTCAATGTTGCTTCCATTAATTTAAGGTATAACCTCAAATATCTCTATCAAAACAGGTCCATGGCTTAAAGAAATCAACGCTACTTATATTCTCCATTGATTTGCATATTATGATTATGAGTATCAATACAGCTGCATACACCAGCTGTATAACCGTTATGTTAAATATTATAATTAATTAAAACAATTTCTAACGTTTCCGCTATTACACAAATGATGGTCACTCGAGCGTTCAGTATGGGCTATCAAACTCCGGGTGAATGTGTTTCAATAAACGCAACTCAATTCTTTACACGCTAGTGTATAATTTTGCGTTACCATGATTTTGGGAATGAAATGTTTTTTTTTTTCAATTTTAAATATGATGTGGCTTATGCCTTTTATAAACACGTATCCGCTACTTAGAAACAAAAAGATAAACGATATTTTATCTACTGTAGGTAAGGATACAAGAGAAACTGAAAGTAAAGAAGAGGTAGTGCCATGCTGCTTAGGAGGAGGTAGTGCCATGCGTGGTACATGACACTATATCCTGCGACCGGGGAGGTACACCGGGGAGGACAGGGTGACACCTATGGTGTCGCGGTCCGTGAGTAGCCGGTGGGCCTTTGGGGGGAATAAGAAAAGGAGGGCAACGCATCGGCATAATCATGCTAATGTTCATGGGCGTCGGTAGTCGTTGATAGGCTCCGATTGCCCGTTTGTCCCCCTCTACCATAAAAAAGAACAGGGGCATAAGAGGTAGTACTGTTGTTGCCTTGCAGTATAATCGGGCCTACACATCTAGGGATCATCTAGGGACTAGGGAGGTACTTCGTTTATAATTTATATTATAGGGGTAAAATTGAGCACCAGAGCCACACTTAGATTCTCCTTTCTTCCTACCCTCCAATTGGTTATCCACTACTCACAAAACCGCACGAGACGCGACAGTATAGCTGTCACTTTACGGCGGTATCGTGAGAGCGAGAGATAGCTCCCTGATCGTGCCCAATTCTGCTGCAATGCACCCTGGTATCTCTTGCATAATGTGCATGCATAATGTGCATGTAGTAACGGGCTATAGCGCGTATATGGCTCAATGGTATTTTTCCCATGGTGCCGACTGGCGTGCTCCACGGATATAATGGTAGTTTAAATCTTTAAACTTTCCTCGGTAATTGGCGGTTTTGTAGGTTTTTATGGTTATTACCCGACTTTATTGAAACGGAGTGCTGCGGTGGGATTCTTGGAATATTTAAAATGGCCTCGCGATTTGATCAATCATTGACGTTTCTTTAAAATTGTTTATGGGGATAAACGAACAGTCGGAGAATTTTGACGACTCCGGACGTCCATTAGCATTCGCATAATTGGAATGCCCTCCTTTAAGAGAAGAACAGCTGTGTCTTTACCGTGGTGTCATGTGAGCGAGTGCTACCTCGTCGGTCGTGCCGGTTCTATTCTGCTGCAGCAAACATGATCTGAGGTTGAAACTAACTCGTAATGTAATATCTAAAAGTTTCTTTAAGATTATTTTAACTAGCAGTGTATTGATTAGCAAAAGTAGTAGTAGGTACCTAATGAGATGGATTTAGACAGCTATGCTGTCACGTTTCGTTTTTGTGAGTAGCCGGTGCCGGTGGTAGGGGAGAATGGAAGGAGGGATACCCATCATCATGATAAGATTAATGCAAATGTTCGTTTGCCTCCTGATAATATATGGAAAAGTATTAACCAACGGCACCAGGTCGTAGGGCCTATAACTGTACACACGCACACACACACACAGATAGGTAACTATATGAACACGTCGGGGTGTGGCGGAAACGTCAACTGCCTGCTAATTACGTGCGTCTGAGCAGGTAAGAAAACACAATTGGCGCCGAGATGGATCGACGTTATAGATCGGCTTTACCTAGTTCATAACCGACTGCGCCAGAAAGTGAAGTTATATTCTTGGAATACACCGAGTAGGTAATCGGTGTACCAGGCAGTGTTTCGTCCATGTAAAGCGTATCCCGAGGAAAATCATATTTTCGGGATGTAAAATATTTTCATGTTGTTGTAATCTAGTCACAACTATTAAGGTTAGGACCATTAAATTTGGTGGGTGGTGTTATTTTATTGAGTTGACACGTACTAAGGAAGAAATTTTCATAATTTATTCCCCTAAGGTAGTGAAATAGGGGTTGAAAGCTTGCATGTTTTTATTAAAGGACCCCCGTTAATTTTTTGTTACAAATATATCTAGTTTAGTCATGAAGTCCCTCACTTTAAGGCTAGACGCATGAAACTTTGTCTTTCGGCTTCTTATTAAACGAATACATGCATCAGCAATTATGGAAATTAATTAGGAGAGACCTAACGACAGCGTCTGGAGATACGCGGGTGAAACCATGGGGCGCTGCAATTTCACAATATATCTGAGCCAAATGTTTTGCAAATCTGTTCAGCAGTTTTTTCGTAAAGGAATAATAAACATAATACTGCCGTAAAATGACATCTTCAGTTTCGCGATTCGTTCGAATTATGAGTAGCCGATGGCCCATCGCTTGTTTAACTTTCACATTTACATATATAATAGGACACCTAATGAGGATACTGAGAACATAATATGTAATTTCTGTAGTTAGACAGATGGTCAGCGCGAGAGACATTTTTTTTAAATTTTAGTTTTTTTTTTACAAAAGTGCTTCTTTCTGACTTTTTCCTGCCAGCAAGATTCGGATGCAATACAGCAATAACATTACATAGATCAAATACTCGATAGGACTAATAATGTTATCGCGTGGTCCAGTTAGGGTCTAACGCCTGTGTCACACGGTGACACGACACGGATCCCTGCGGATTAAGAGCAAATCCTCTTAGGCGGCAGAAACCTCTGTAGTGTGTCAGTTTGACCCACTTGTGTCTGATCATCGCATCGTGGACTAAGCGCTGTAGTGTGCGGCATGTTACACGAGGGTAGGCGGTTCGCATCTCGATTGTAGTTTTTTTTGTGTAAGGGCAAACGATGAATCGGAGCCGTTTCACGTCTACCGTCCATGAACATCTGCGTAATAACTGTTCTGATGTGTTGTGACCCTTTCTTCTCCCCTCCGTATGAGCCACTGGCTGCTCACGAACCGCACAAAACGCGACACCGCAGATGTCACTTTAAGGCGGTATTATGTAAGCGAGACATCGTGCATGCATCATGGCAGTACCTCTTACAAAGAGGTAAAATATCAAGCCAAAATGTAGGTTTTTATACGCAAGGGAAGAGAATTCCTAACTCTATTATATTATACATAACACAAGATATCTTTATGCGAGTATAGAGTTCACATCTCTATTATGTCTCTAGGTAAGAGCTAGACTTTTTGCGTCGTGATCATATCTTGTGAATCTATTCCGCTAAAGGCATTCATGGAAAAGTATGACGTCTTAGTAATGTTCCCATTTATAGTAATGTTCCGAATAGCTTGCTAGCGAAAGAGTTTCGTCTCTTTCGTAAAGGGCGATGCGTTCACAGATCAATTAGAGAAACGTGATCACGTAATACATACAATGTATTGTCCAAAAAGTGAGGTCACAGAAAAGGGAGGTCACAGAAAAACATTGTTTACGGATTCTTATAATTCAGCAACATTTTAGCAAACAAAATAACCGTATTTTTGCTATAAGCTCTACGGAAGCTTCCCAATTAATTAGTCGACAGAGTGCAATGGTTTGGTGGGGTGTCAGCTATGACAGTGTGAGTGAGCCATATTTTTGTGAAAAAGGTATCAAAACAGCGCCACAAGTGTAACAATATACCATTCTCGAAAGGGGAGTGAAGCCTCTTAATAACACCATGTTCAATAACCAAGTATCGTCCTTGCAGCATGAGTCGGGACCAAATCATAAAGCTCGATCCACATAATTGACCCACCCAAAAACTTGATCAGAGCTGAAAACTACCCTTAATTTGGTCACGACCTTGATCCGCTGGATTATGCTTTATGGTCAGTTTTAGAGAGTACAGATTGAACTAAACGCCATGAAAATTTGTAGTCCCTAAAATAATCCATACGATTGGCAGTGTAGAACTTCCTCATAGAAAGAGCTCGTGCTGCTATTGGTAACTGGCCTCAACGATTAAAGGACTGACCACAGCTTTTTACATTTTTAATTATTATATATTTGTATATTAAACTAACGCGCTGTAAAAGTAACAAATGTTATTTTCAATCAAAAATATTTTTTTCTTTGTTACAATATTTATGGCAAGACTAGGTGTAGAGATATATAGAGATGGCCGCTAAGAGGACATTATTGGGCCGTCTAGCCTCTTCGTAATAGCACGATTAGCCATAAAAATAATAAAATAACATCATATGGTACTTTAAGTGGAATCCGAAAATGGTCATACAAACGCTCTCTCTCTCTCTCTCACACACACTCTCTCTCTCTCTGTCTCCGTTGAAATGCTCACGTAACTACGTCTTATATTTTAACAGCTTCCTATAAATGTCCCGATTAACCTATTAAGAACTTTAATGGCAATAAACAACAAATTGTATTTTCACATGCTCCAGTTAGAATTAATATGAAACATTTATGTGGTGGTTGAGATTTAAGTAACGAATAGCTACTTGGCGAATATTAACTAGTGAAGGCCTTTTCAAATTAAGTAATGTGTAAAAAATAACCCAATTTTAACAAAGTAACAATATTGACTCGCTAACGTTAAACGAATTCGCATGAGTACTTGTTAGTACTGGTACTTGGTACTACGTATTAAGCGTACTTGGAACAGTTCATGTTTTATACAAACTTGTAAATAACATAATTGACACATTAACCCTATACGAAACATTATATAGCTCTCGTTAAATTAATGTATTTGAAGTAATTGTAGCTGTGGTGTAGGTGACCCAGTTTTGCGCGACGATAATTTTCGACAGATTGTAGGTGTAACAATTTTGTTACAGACGGTTTCGTTGCTGCATTACAGTCGAATCAAATTGGCATGATCGGGGAGGTACCTCTCGTACATAGGAGGAGCTCACACGGAGCACGAGTTTAGCACAAAGCGCGAAGACTCAGATTTATTAATATAAACATTTATTTACTCAGTTTTTCACTCGACTGTATCAGAAGGAGGGGTAATATTTTTGTGTATATGTACTATGTATGTGTGTATTTATTAGTAATACATATTACAGATAATATGTAAACGGCCAGATGGATTCTAGCTCATGAGTTGTGATTCGTCTAGATACCGCGAGTGACAATTTAAGTGTTCGTGTTTATATTTATCAATTTAATTAGTTTTATTGCCTCTTATGCTAAAGGCGTCGAGGAATATTAATCTTAAATTTTTGCCAGTCCGTGAACTAGGATACTTGCTTATGTAGTGGCCGTAATACGTCTGAAAAAAAAACTGCAAGCGCGAGTCGCAGTTGTATGCCGAGGATTCCGTTTTTTTTTCTATGGATAAGGGACAAACGAGAAACGGCACCTTTTGATGATCATCCATCCATATTAGACTTTTCACGCGTTCCTTAGAAAGAAATCTTGACGGACGATCATACAGACAGATGGACAACAAAGTGATCCTACAAGCGATTATTTTTATGAGATATGGGGCAAACGAGCAAGTCGATAGCCATTTGCAAGTGGTAGGTGTCTTGCATAAGTGTTGCTGGTCTTTAAGGAATAAGTGTGGTATTTCCCTGAAGACCCCTAAGTCGTATCGGATCATAAATACCGAGGGAGGCAGGTGGTTCCACATTACGTAGTTGTACGCGGTAAAAAGTGATTTTCAAAACCGCGTGGTTTTAATTGGTTGTTTCATTAACATTTCGTGGTACGGAACCCGAAAACCGTATAAATAACATGCGGTGCAATTATTTTGTATCTGTGTAACGTGAATGCGGTGGCCGCAATTGTAACGGAAACTGGGTCAGCGCGCGGCGCGGTAGCCGCGGATACGTTTTATGATCATAAGAATATACCACGTGCTTTATTACGGCGGGGGATTCGCTCGTAGACTTGCTGAGCTAGGAAAAGGTAGTGCCATGCATAGTGCTTGACACTACTTCCTCCTCTCGCTCACAGAATACCGCTGTAAAGTGACATTTTCAGTGTCGCGTTTAGTGCGGTTTGAGAGTAGCCGTTGACCCATTTGGTGATGATGATAAATGCATAGTAATTATGTGGTAGTTCATGGGCGTCAGTAGTCGTAAAAAAGGCTCCGAATGCTCATTTGCCCCCCGTATTGTATATTAAAAAAAAGATGAGCGTTATGTACTCGTGCTACACTGTCTTGTTACTAGCAGCGCCCCGCGGTGTGGAGTTCCGTTGGTAAGGCCACGTAACCCCACTCCTATTGGAGTGAGCGTCATGGCATATAGCCAATAGCCTACCTCCATAAATGGCCTATCTGATAACGAAACACTTTTTCAATTCGGACCAGTACGTTCTGAGATTGGCGCGTTCAAACAAATAAGCAGAATAACTCTTCAGCTTTGTTGTATTAGAAAAGGTGTACATACCAATACATAGCTAAACCTACACGGTATATAGCTGAACCTACACGGTACATAGTTGAACCTACACGGTACATAGCTGAACCTACACGTTACATAGTTGAACCTACACGGTACATAGCTGAACCTACACGGTACATAGTTGAACCTACACGGTACATAGTTGAACCTACACGGTACATAGCTGAACATACATGGTACATAGTTGAACCTAGACGGTACATAGCTGAACCTACACGGTACATAGTTGAACCTACACGGTACATAGCTGAACCTACACGGTACATAGCTGAACCTACACGGTACATAGCTGAACCTACACGGTATATAGCTGAATCTACACGGTATGTAGCTGAACCTACACGGTAAATAGCTGAACCTACACGGTATGTAGCTGAACCTACACGGTATATAGCTGAACCTATACGGTATGTAGCTGAACCTACACGGTACATAGCTGAACCTACACGGTACATAGCGGAACCTACACGGTATATAGCTGAACCTACACGGTATGTAGCTGAACCTACACGGTATGTAGCTGAACATACACGGTATATAGCTGAACCTACACGGTATGTAGCTGTACCTACACGGTATATAGCTGAACCTACACGGTGAGTGATGTTACGAATCTCATAAAATCTGTAACACCATGTATCCGATCGATATAACTTTTTCACAAAAATCTTTACCAGAGGATTCTGTACAATGTTGACAAATTCTTCAACGCTCTAGCAGTTATATCGCAACATTTGATTGCATCCTACCGTGTCGCGTGGTGCTCTTGGTAAGTTTCTGGTGGCTCATGGAATTGGGGGGGGTATAAAAAGAGAAAGGGGACAACATAACAATTATGCGGATGTCCATTGGCATCGGCACTCTCCACAAAAGATTTCTTTTAATGTAAAACTTTTGCGCCGCATGCATTTTGAGGTGTGAGCTGGCGAATGCGTGATGAGAGCGTAACAAAAACGAGGTCAACGGAAGTTAGGAGGGAGATGTAAGTACGTGAAGCTAAAAAGAGAAGTATATACGTTTCGTACATTATTTTATGAGTAAGAGAGAGAGGTATCTCTCCTTCTCTACTAGCCTTGACATCTGATATCACTAAAGATGTATTTTGGTCATGTGGTCTAAGAACACTGGAATTTATCTAAAGTATACTTTAGGTCCTCTTGGCAACTGGAAATGTCTCTCAACATCGAGAGAATTGAAGCTTCATATCATCATCATTATTAGCCGGACGACGTCCACTAATGGACGTAGGCCTCTCCCACAGAGCGCCAAAGGGCACAGTCACGAGCCACTTGCATTCAGCGGCACCCCGCTATCTTAACCAGTCCACCGGACACACATGGGCTGCCCTAATTCACCTTGGAAGGTTGAAAGTGGGTTGCACGCTCTAACAAACCATATGATACCCGTCAGCGTTAGCATCACTTCACTGAGGTAACACGTAACCTCCCCGATCGTGCCGGTCCGATCTGCAATGCAACGGGACCACTTACAAAATGCACGAAACACAATACAAGTTGTAGTGGTAATTGAAGTCCGTTGACACGCGAGGAGGATAATGGATCGGGGTGATGAGCGAGCTGATAACATGCCTTCGTATTAGAGCTGGCCGCCCGTTAGTCATCCAGTTAATGAGCGGCAACAACGCTTTACTAGCTGTGCCCCGCGGTCCCAACCGGGTAACTACGGTCCCTTATATATAGCCTGTTACGGTGAAACCACTTAGAGGTATGAAAAATAGGTAGTAGCCGATTCTCAGATCTACTAAAAGTATATTTATCGGTTCTGGGTACCGTTCACAGTCGTGATCTCCGCCAGAATACATGTTTTATGGGCTTTATGAGGGTAGCGAGCAAAAAAATACAAAGTATCTTCTTACAACGTTTCATTAGCTATGATTATGTTACATCATAAACATGTGTAAGTGTCGAAACGAGTAAGTAGTAAGACAGTTAACGGACTTGATACTGCCACGGTAGCTGCAGGTAAAGGGAGTCGCGCTGGTGACTCGAAACTTATCTTTAAGTCGGTACGCACGAATATGAGACTGGATTTTGCCGAAGCGATGACGTGTCGCTTGCGCCTCGTTGTCATTTAGCTCCCGTACATATAAATGGCTTTACCGATTTTTGTCATGCAGATGTGTTGCACACTTTTCCCCCTACCCTTCAATGGGCCACCGGCTACTCAGAAATCAGGCGCAGGGTCGACGTGCTATAATTTACTAGAAATAGAAAATTCAATAACACTTTGGTTGGTCGAACAAGCTTACCAGTGAAATTAAATGTTTACTGTCAGACGTAAAAAAAATTGCCTACTATGGTAGTTTCCAGAACATCATATAGCGCGTACTGTTATAGGGGGAAAACCCGCCATAACGCGGCAATATTGATTAATTCCCGCCGTGCGTGATTAGCTGTACGTGTGGTCACCATACCTCCTGCATATCGGGAGCATTCCGGAAGCATTCCGGGACGGTTCGCCGCATATATGTTTCTCTGAGTTAACGCTATGCAATGCTCACAGGAGGAATGAGGCAGCCCCCAGCCAGAGCCGTGCATACCTACATATATGATGACGTTGAAGCAACAAATGTTACCTACTATCACTGGTGCGTGGCAGGCACTAGCTCATGATGACCGGAGAGTACGTCTTGCTGAGATAGTCCCGGCGTCTAGCGATGATAATGTCACGTTTTGTGTGGTTCGTGGAGCCGCACTCAGGATAAATTACTAACCCGACCATGGTTCAAGCCCTGTCGTGTCGGTGGGGCTCAGTAGCCTGAAACAAAAGGAAAGTATCCATTATGGCGATGATGTAGCGGTGGAACGAGTGAATGAATTTGTATATCTTGGTTGTGTGTTTAGCAGGGATGGAAGGTACGCCGCAGATGTTGAAAGAAGAGTGTTTGCAGAGAACAGAGTGAATGGAACGTTAGGGAAATTGCTTCAAAGCAAGGTTTTAAGTCAGAGTGCCCGTCTTGCCGTGCATAATTACGTAATTGGGTATGTCAGAAAAGGCATGAAAGTAGAATTAACGCGATCGAGATGAGGTCGCTGCGAAAAATATGTGGCGTAACCCTTGCCGACTGCGTTCGTAATGAAGAAGTGAGAGAGAGATTAGGAATGAATTAAAATATCGGTGTTAAAATGAGAAAGGGCATGCTCCGATGGTTCGGACATGTAGAGAGAATAATGGATGTGAGGTTAACCAAACAGATATACAATGAGAATGTGGAAGGATGTAGGTACCAGGGAAGTCCCAGACTAACATACTACGATCAAATTGGTCGGGTACTGTCCGAAGGTGGTATTCGGAGTCTTCGCAACCGGCGTTTTTGTATGAAGAGAGTTGTTGTTGTTGGAACAAAAGAGCAACAGGAGGAGGCGCTATAGCGCACGGGCAAGGGGTGACAATGGGAACATCAAGCCAATGCATACCCTGCCAAAGTTGGTGGGGTTGTCTTCCGGAGCGGGGCAACCCTTCTGTGGAGGAGGCGTCGGTCCCTAATGGGACTGACTAGTCGTCGAGGTGCCCTGATGATGTTGTTCCGGGGCACCTCATCAAAGACGACACTGATGGCATTCGCGGTGGTTTTTGGGGGTATTCGGCACTATAATGTCTCGCAAGCTTCACACACTTCGCTGGCACTGGATCCCACATAGGGCCAGCGAAGCGTGAATGCGTGTCCCCGCGTCATCAAAAAGGGATAAATTACCAAAAGCTTCTGCTGTTCATTTTCTCTCTTACGTATAAAAAATAGTATATGTTTTACACCGCAACAATGCTCCTATCTACTCGCACTCAAGCTATGTCATTTACTGCTTGAAGATCTTCTGAATTTTGAATACTTGTTCACTATACTACATCATATGTGTGTTCGAATGACCCAGTCTTCTCGTAACCATGGCTATTGTAGAACATTTCAAACGTCGGGCTTGTTAGGTAACTAATTAAAAAACGAAAAAATCCGTTTACGTAATTTTATTGTAATGAGTTATTATAATTAATCCTTGGCTCGCAAATAATATAAATGAAATAACCAATCAGTTATGCACAGAGAATGATGATGAATTTGTGAAACTCGGTCACCTGCAGATACGGAATTTAAATAGTGACACAACAAAAATGTGAAAGCGAATTTCAAACAAAGAGTTATATTGTGACCCTAAAAAGGCTTCTGCACATGCGATGATTTTGTGGTCCGCGGTACCAACAGACTATCAGACCAACGGTTGTGTGGTCAACCAATAAATATATCCGGTACCTGAGAGATTTTGAAGAATATGAACGGAACATAATAATTAGGATTAGGACAATAGGAATTTCGATTCATATTGATTCGGGAACTAAATCCATACTAAAACTCTATGCACCTAACATGCACATACAATCCTTTTTCTCTTGTTTGGTTTCGTTCGAAAATTTCTGTCATTGAAATGTATGAGCCGCAGTCCCGAGTCCATATTTTGAAACGGCATTTCAAGTTATGAGGCTTAGAATACATAAAGTATCACTTATTTGCTAGTAAAAATTTGTAGGATAAGAAGGGCACGTAAGGACATCATCAATATAATAATTTTGGCTGTTTGACACTAGCGGTTAGGCTTTCAGTTCTGCTGAACTTAGTTTCCTGCATCAAATGCCGGTGAAGTAATGTGGGCACAATTATTCTGCGAGAGGTATTGCCATGTTGCACAAGAGGAGTAATGCCGTGTAAGACATAACATCCTCTTATGCAACGGAGTTGGGGCGGCACAACCGGGGATGTACCTCTCGCTCACTTGATACCGTCTAAAGTAACACCTACGGTGTCGCGGTTCATGCGGTTTATGAGTAGCCGGCGGCCCATTGGGGGGATGTGAAAAGGAGGGCAACACATGGGCATAATTATGCTGATGTTCATGGGCGTCGTAAGTCATTGAAAGGCTCTGATTTCTCGTTTTCCTCCCAATACTATAAAAAAAATATTAATTTCTATACATAATTTTAATAGACTTCACTTTTAACCCGAAACTGCCAACTGTACCAACAGCAAAACCATAGAAACACAATGTCCAACTGCCAACTATTGCGGATCTCGACTTCAACAGGGTTTTTGTAAAAATGCTTCGGCTGGAAGCAGAAGAAAAAATGAATTTATGAACTCCAAATTCTGCTGGAATATCCGAGTCAAAAGAGACAATATCAGCTGTTTCCAAGGGAGCTTAGTTGCAACGTTGGCCCATTGTCCCTCTGAACTGGAGGCGTCCATTGAATGCCACCTATTGTTTCCGGCATAATTAAACCCACGGCCTTTATCGCGAGACATCTGACTGATCCTTTTTGTGCAGAATTCATTACTTATGCAAAGTGAAAATGCGCCTGATGAATCTGTACACGTTTTTGTCTTGAGATACAGTCTATATTTTTCAATGTTTTTATTGAAAACATTGCATTTATTTCTTTTTGATTTAATAAAAAATATACAAATATTAAACTTTTTAATTTCGGCCTCGTAAATGTTACACGTTACCACTTGATAAATAATTCAATTTACGACAGAGCGATGGCTGTCGGGACAAGTCATTTCTGCAGCTGCGGTATACGGATTTACTTTGATATTTTTTACACCTTTAGATACATTATAGAAGTACACATAATACATATATAAACATCCATGACCTAGTCGGGATTCGAACCTGCAGCCTCAGGCGTAACACGGGGACTAACTGCCACGTTACCAACTGAGCCAGCTAGTCGTCCGCATAATATTAGTATAGTGATCCGCCTCGGCTTCGC
Organism: Eumaeus atala; assembly: GCA_017140195.1. Taxonomy (NCBI): domain Eukaryota; kingdom Metazoa; phylum Arthropoda; class Insecta; order Lepidoptera; family Lycaenidae; genus Eumaeus; species Eumaeus atala. Next base: position 85,970 of record JAFELO010001445.1, read on the forward strand.
CCGTGTATGGCACGGGCACATAATACACAAAACCCCTCTTCGGGAATCGCGCTATCCACGGGTTTTCACCCATGGAAAGCCATGGAAGGCATGAAAAAGCTGCTGTCGTTTGGGGACTCTGTTTTATAGTAAGTATAGATAGATTGATAGGTTTCGATCCAATAGTTTGCCAATAGTCAATAAATCGTTAAGTTTTGCAGTAAATGTTTAAGTTTTTTTTATCCGTGAAGACTCTAATTATATTTGGCTAGTCGCTTTATTTCGTTTATATTCGTGGTTTTATATAAGATCACTATAAATTATGTTTATAATTCTCTTATCACTTTTATATATTGTAAAGTTCGAATTAAAGTTATCATTATCTTTTAACTTTTAACCTCTCCTTCATATTCGGTACCCCTTATCCATTCGTTGCTTAATATTGAGTACTAGCAGCGCTTCTGATTTTACTCGCATGTCCTGCCTACTCCACTCATGTAGCGTGGTATATTATTCACCTCATTAGATTGCCCGGTAAACGATCTATCTAACACCGAGAAATTTAGCAAACGCCAGCAGTTCCTGAGGTTAGCGATTTCAACTATACAAACACTTCACCTTCATTTTACAGTGTAGGAGGCAGCAAAACAGCAACAGGATTATATTGTTGACGTCTATAAACATCCGCATAATTGCTACTTCGATGAGTTGCTCTCGATCCTCCCCGTCTATGGGCCATTTAGCATACATCATACTACTAGTACTGCCCCGCGGTTTCACCCATATAATCTCGGTCTTATTAGTGGTATGCAGCGTATATATAATCTTCCTCGATTAATGGACTACTCAACACAAAGATTTCAACTCGGACCAGTAGCACCTGAGGATTAGCGCGTACAAACAAACAAACAAACTCTTCAGCTTTACATTATATAAATCATGATACACAGAATATAAATCATGATTGTAAGTTTAAATGATATATTAGCTAACCTGTTTCCCAGGGCAATAGATGGGTTCCGCCCACTTCTTGCTCCATCCTTGTTGCGAATGAAAATAATGTTACACCGTATCCCGTAGGTGGACAGACGTTTATTACTCAGACGAATAAACAGAATTAATGTGTTTCATTTAACCGCTAATGGCTCTAAATTAGTTCTCTGTACCAAGGGATATAGAACTGCAAATGTATATAAAATACCTGATAATGAGAAATTGAAGTCCGTCGTTGTCAATCTATAAATTTTATGAAACAATGCCTCGGAAAGCTGTATGTCTGTATGTGATAGATTTTCTCAAAATCCAGTTTCTAGATCGGATTTTTATGAAGTTTTCACCCATGGATAGAGATATTCTAGAGGAAGGTTCTAGTGTATAATTTGACCCCTGTTATTAACGAGCGCAGCCGGGCGGATCGCAAGTGTAAAATAAATCAATAAATAGTGGATTTTTCATGAATTTTCATCAAGGGGTGAAACGATATTACATTCCATAAACTAGCTGTTAAAAACTATCAGTTAAGAATGGACCGTGACTTCAGAATTGTCGATCTGACGTCTCCGCATCCTTAACCCGAATAGCGTAAGTAGGCACATAGTATATATATTATACCATTCTTTATAAGACAAGGGGACACACGGACCCTTTGGTGATTACTATAGACATTTGCATAATTGTTATGCAGACGTGTGGCAGTCCTACCATCCGCTCCCTTAATTGGCCACGATAAAATCACAAAGCACACGAAACGCATAACTATCAATTTAAGGCGGCGTCATGTAAGCGAAAGATATCCCCGGTCGTGTCGGCCCTTTTCGGCTGCAATACAAAATGGCACTTCCCACTATGCTGTGTGGTGCACCGCACACTCGATCCTATCTATTATTATTGTATTATTTACACACAGTACTTTATTTTGAGATAACCGTTCACAAACTGTGCTCAAAACCCAGTGCCCCCCTTTTAGATTCTTGTTACGATCTCACATAAACCAATGTGGCCATTTATAGAAATGCTCAACATAACGTGTCATTGTGGTCATAGTAGAAAATGCAAAAATTAAAAAGGAGGACTTGACAATAAGTGAAATAGAAAACCTAAACAATAACACGTAACCGTACGACATTAAACTGTATCATATTTTACGTGTTTAGTTTAGTGCGACAAGACTTAACAGTGATATTCGCCACGTCGCCCGCCTCCGCCAGGCTCATTGCGAGAAAGTATGTTTGCGGATATGTCCTATGAGCCAACCCTGACCGGCTACTGCAGAGACGTGTTGGTAGATAGATACGTACTTGTGGGCCCACTCTACAACTGTAGAGTGGAATTTTAGGAAGGTGTAGTACCATGATACGGAATTGGAACGGCACGACCGGGGAAGTACCTCTCGCACACTTGACACCAGCGTAAAGTGACAGCGTCGCTGTCGTGTTTCGTACGGTTTGTGAGTAGCCGGTGGCCCGTAGGGGGGGAAAGAAGGGCAACGCATCTGCGTAATAATCATGCGAATGTCCATGGGCGTCGGAAGTCATCAAACGAATCTGATTTCTCGTTTGACCCCTTATGATATAACAAAATATTGTGTCTCAAGGATCGATAGACCGATACATTCCTTATCGTGGACGTAATGTCGCGATCGATGTCCATCAGGCGACCTTGTGACTCACCGCAGACTCATTCCCATGCGGCGCACGTCCAACAGTGCTGCCCAACTGGTGCGCACCACTCCAAAGAAGTCCCTAACTTGCACTCCTTGTAAATTGTAACAATACGAACTAGTGATGTTTATTATGTGGAATTAAAGATACCGTGTTCAAATGATATATCTATACTAATATTTTCCAGAGAAAACATTTGTTTGTTTGCATTGAATAAGCTACGCAACTACTGTACCGATTTGAAACATGCTGTGACTATGAGATTTCCATATCATCTCCGAGGGACATAGGCTACATAACATCTCCGAGGGACATAGGCTACATAACATTTCCTGAAACGTTAGAGGTCAGTCAGTGAACCTCCTTAATGTTACCAAACTTCTGAAAAATACTGTGACTATGAGATTTCCATATCATCTCCGAGGGACATAGGCTACATAACATTTCCTGAAACGTTAGAGGTCAGTAAGTGAACCTCCTTAATGTTACCAAACTTCTGAAAAAAAACATCAGAGGAAATCCTTTTGTAGCAGTAGAAATTATTGGCAGGTAGCTGTTCGACGCTTGTGTCGTTGTTGTGCTGATGATTTTCTTTCATGTGAGGCCGAAAAAAAATATTGTCATAATTTGTAAAATATCCGTGCAAAGCCGAGACGGACTGCTAGTAAGCCCATATTCTAATTTGGACAAAATTAAATACACGTGCGATATTTTAATAAAATTGCTCGTATAGTTTCGTACATTACCGTTAGATCTGAGAGTACTAAATGATCTAAAAGATATAAGTCGTGGCGCAAGATTTTTATATAGTCATATAATATAAGATTGAGTTTATTCAAGTCCAGAGTGAATAGGTACGTTCTAGGCATCCTCCAACCTCTGGCCATGTTTTTATTTATCATGAGGTGGTATCTACCACCATAATATAGTTAATTCTACTGGCGGTGATCAGCAGTTAAATTTATATGTGAAACTTCATTGTTAATCTTTGGTAAACTGCAACATCGGGATACATTTTCTATGACTTCAATAATTAACCAGCCACGAGTTTACCCGATGGCTCGCGTATCACCACTTGGGAAACACTGACCAAACATATTCCGTGAAGTTAGGAGTTGAAATGCACTAGTGGGACCAGAGGTGACTATATAATTCAATTTATATTTGTTTTATCCATTAAAAATAAATGGTTTCTTCCTTGGGATAGTTTTTACGTCGTAGAACCCGCGGGATTTTTTATAGAATAGGGAGCAAACGAGAAATCGAAGCCTATTTTATGACTACCGACGTTCATGAACATCAACATAATTACTGTGCCGATGCCTCTCCCTCCTACCTCCCCTAATGGGCCACTTACAAAACGCACGAGACGCGACACTGAATATTTCACTTTACGTCGGAATTATGTGAGTGAGAGGTACTTCCCCGGTCGTGCCGGTCCAATTCCGTTGCGTAGGAGGATGTAGTATCATGCACCATGCATGGCACTACCTCCTCCTAGTGATGAGGGCCTCTGCCTGCTGTGGCCGCTAAACCAGCGGGAATTTCAAAACAAGTCTTGACAAGTACTCGACGTCGACCTGTCCCTTACGTACATACACGCACAAAGCTACTGAACGAATTTGGCTGAAATTTGACACTGACCTGTGTTGCTATTAATACTTACGTGAGGAAAAAAAATCCCACACTTTTTATAAAGAATTACTTGGATGGAGCAATGTGAAATTTGGTACATTTGAAGACTGTATAGAGAAGGATGTGCTGATGATGCTGGCTACAATTGTGATGTGTTGGATTTTATTATTTCAATAAAGTAAACAGAACGATACACAGTCCGCGGCATGCACACAGTAACTTGTGTTAGACGACACTTTTTATAAAATTATTATATTATATAAGAATTAGCAGCCCTATTTTATGTATCACTGGTCAGTGGGTTTAGCGATATATATTGGCTTCGTCAACAACGCACAGAACCATGTCAACATTCTTTATTTTAAACGGAACAACGTCTGCCGGGGCAGCTAGTTGGCGATGGTTTCCGCTGCTTACGCAATAGAGGCTTTGCTTTGATGTTTTTTTCACACCTGTAATGTAACCACCTTATCGAAGTTTCCATACTGACCTCTAACGTGTCTTACAGTCCATGTGTTCATCAGAGATAATGTAGGAGTTTAATGGTTAAATATTATTTATGTACTGTAGTTCGGAGCCTTATTCAATCCAAATAAGCAAACAAACAATCATATAGGCACTCCTATATGCCAACAACAATAGTTGGACCTTTAATTATTTAAAAAAAAGTAGATTATTTATGAAAAGGTTTACACCATGCTTAATGATTTTGTTTGCCTGGAATATAATTTGGAATGCTGGGCGATCACGATTATATATTCAACTTTCTTAGGTAGGTAATATTAAGCATCCCCACCATGGTTCAAGCCTTGTCGTGGCGGTGGGACTTAGTAGCCTGGGGTGAAACAAGGCGAAGCCAATTGAACCGAGGGGGATCTTTGCTCCCCTCATAAGAAGAGGGGGCTAAGGATTAGGAGGAGAAAGTGCTCTCGGTACCCTTCTTATAAGAAGAGGTAGCAAAAGTAGGAGGCACTTTGCGCACGGGGCAAGAGGATGGGAACCTCACCCCATTGCACTGTCACAAAACCGGTGGGGTTGTCCTGTAGTGCGGGGCAACCCCATCTGTGGAGGTGGAGTTTGCCCCCCTTAGGGGGCTGACTAGCCGTCGAGGTGCCCTGATGATTTGTTGTTCCGGGGCACCTCACCAAGGGCGGTACAGATGGCACTCGCGGTGGTTTTTGTGGGTATTCGGCACTATCATGTGCCGCGAGTCCCACACACCACTGGACTCTACCCAGGACCAGTGAAAGCGCGTAATTGCGTTTCCCTGCGTGAACAAAAAAAAAAGGTATCATTAGGTATAATGAAACTTTGGATACAAAAATATTTTTTATCTTTGCAAATTGTATTGGCGTGAGATGAGACCTCGAAGCAGGCCTATTAGAGTATATAAGGTAGTATAAATTGCTAAAACAGCGGTGCTCGGCCCCTGCTCTCTGTCACAGCTTATCATAAACAAGAGCTGGCCGTTCCAGGCCGTTAATATCTCGGGCATCTGAAAACAAGTCGATACTTGTCTCAACATGTATCTGTGAGCTTTTGTTTTTTTTGCGCCCCGTCCCGTACGGACGTGGGCGCTTTGTTCAGACCCACTGAGGAGCTAACTTTTTATCAAAAGCAGGTAAAGGTAGAAAGTTTAGGGCTGTGCACCTTTTTAAGTTTTTTGAAGTAACAAAATTTACTTCTAAAAATGTTTGACGCTTGTACCGTAAACAATTCGGATTTCATAAGTGTCGGATTGTGTGAGTTTGAGGAAATTTGGATTTATTTTCGTATATTACTAGCGATTCGCTCCGGCTTTCACCCGTAAATAACAAGGGCCGGAATGAAAATTAACGAATTATACTTCAAAACGGAGATCGTTATATGCAATATGCATTAGTGAAACGAATAGAAATCCGGACAGTAGACTATGTGAAGATCATCACGGAGTGTTTGTTTAATAATATGTATACATATTTATGTGGCAGTGACAACCCTAGTGTTATCGTAGGCCCGTCCGCGAGTTCAGCGAAGAAGAAAGGTGTCCTTTGATAAAATTTGTATTTTTTACGGAGAAATTTCTTGCTTGTTGGGACCGTCTATAATAAAGAAGATACATTTGCTTGTTTGTTCGCATTATTTTACCATTAGAATCCTACTTTATCCCTGATGAACATAAGGCATATAATATAAACGTTACAGATTATTGTAGAAATTTCGATAATGTAATTAAAAGTGTGCAGAAGTTGTTAGCTGACGCGATAGTCGCTCATGAATGAATTTGTTGTCATGTGGTAACGTGTTATGTTTACGTAGCCGAAAATAAAATGTAGGAATTTTTTTTTTTGTACAAATTTTCGCCATATCTTGTAAAATGTCTGTGCGAAACCGGAGCAGGCTGCCAGTCAAAATATGTTAAGGCAAAATTTTTCATTGAATTACTGAACACTCCGTGTAAGAGATCTTCTACGCCCATACCACACCTTGAGGAGATGTGCGCTGATGGTGCTATTGCCACAGTACAGATACGTACAGTACTCCTAGTTTACTCTGCTTCGTCCTCGTTGATATACAACACTTGTAGAGGCGGACCCGAAACACTGCGGTTATGAAATATTCAATGTTCTTTCAATATGTATGTGCGGTGTATCTACGCTCTGTGCCTCGGTCAATCTTGGAACTTATAATACACAGTTTGAAAATGCCACAGAGAGCGTTTTTATATAATAACGTGAGGGGGGTCTCAGGAGCAGTCGGCTAGCGTCGCAATACATTCACGTAAAGGTTATGGCGGACAAGTTGCCCTCCTTTTTGACTTCCACTACAGTAGGCCACACTGTTAAGGGACAAACTGCACGAAATGCGACAACGTGGCCCATTGGAGGAGTAAGGGGGTAGCCCATCGGCGTAGTAGTTATGCGGATATTTATGGGCGTCGGTAGTCGTAAAAAGTTTCTGCTTTCTCGTTTGCCCCCCGTACTACATAAAAAATCTTAATAGGATTATTGCGGCGGTATCAAGTGTCGCGCCGGTTGAATTCGACTGCAATGAGGCATGCACTATTTCTCACAAAGCTGTCTGACACGGGGTTACGAAGATATGAATTAGTGTGTAATATGATCGGACTTCTCGTTTATCACATGCATCTCGCTTACATGATACCGCGCAAAGTGATGGCTACGTTGTCACGTTTCGTCCGGCTTGTGAGTTTCCGCCGGCCTATTGATGAGGAGGACACGAGGTTGTTCCCTGGTGCCCTCCTCCCCTCCATCTGTATAACAATTGTGCAGATGTCTGTAGGAGTCGGTAACCAAAAGGCTCCGACTATTCGTTTGACTAAACTATAAGAAGAAAAAACTTACATAAATATTTCATTCACAAATGTGTATAACAGTGATAAATGAACGTATGACTTACGTAAGCGGAAGGTATCGGTATATATGTCGTATGAGTCAGAGAGTACATGTGTGACGTCACAGAATTGTTAATATCTACTCGTTATGAGCATCTGCACTAAACGGTGTACTACCTACTGTCCACTGTCGAACAGGTGCTTTCGATCGTCAATCTATACACAATTGTCTATAGCATTAGGGCGCAACACGACTAGTCGGGTCACGTCACCACCAATGCCCTCGAACATGACAAGTTGCAGAAGTGTCGTTGGATTTGCGGAGATGAGGAAACATTTTAATTGCAATAAAAATAAAAAACATTTATTCTCCAAAAAACTACACACATTTATAGCTCGCGGCGTGTAAGTTGAACCAAAATGACAGTTGTCGGCGCAGGTGAAGACGTGCAGAACGGTGAATGACGGGATTGTATACGGCATATACTGGACCCATTACAGACATGGGATTTTAAGGTACCCAACTACTTATGAAAAAGATCAGAAACATAAGCAGCCAGAAGACGCCCATTGCCGGACTTCGGCCTCCCTCAGAGAGCGCCGCAAGCTGCTTACGTCCAGCGGCTACCTGAGCTTCACCTGGGCATCATTTCACCGGGTCGGAATCACACAATTGAGAATCTTTTCTTCCTTCGATATCGATTCTACTAGCATTGCGACGATGCCACCGCTTGTTCAGCTTGTTGACTATTTCGCTTATTCTCATAACTCAACAATACCATGAAGCTACAACCAATAGAAGTTCAGTTACCAATAGAAGTAATAGTTAAACACGAGAGACTCTTGGACGTCTGAAGCGGGGGAGGAAGGATCCGCGGATTTCCTGGCAATGAGTATAATAAATAAATTATAAACATTCTCATATCGGGATGCATCTCTCCCATCTGCGGGAGAGTGTTGGGAGAGGGGTCGGAATATTTGCCATATAGTTCCATCGAACCATAACCGGTAAAACCGAAACTTATCGTTTGTTTACCAGTTATGTACCCAAGTAAAATTGGTAGATAAACTTACCTAGGTAACCTACTAATTCAAATTAAAGTGCCAACTTTAATTTGAATTGGCCTGTCCTTAAACTAATGTATTTTGGATCTAATTTTGAATAATATCGGATTTAAAATAACAGTATCTAAAAACGATTATCCAAATCGTTAGATCCGTTTAAAAATGACACGCAGTCTATTAAATGTGTGCCAGTTGTGTTTGTGGCGCAAGGCTGGAGGCCCTACGGTGAGATGTCCTTGACTCAGAATCTCACCGACGTCGCTGTGCGCTGCTGCAGCCTGCACTCTAAACGTATTCAATTACTTTTGTTTATTGTGACTGTAGCATTCATCATGATGATGGCGCGCCTGTCTGGCGAACATTTTAACAACTTCATCCATATATATGTGAAGCTAAACCTTTGCACCTTTTTACGAAAATTGCCCGGACTTAGGTGTAAGAAATTAGGCACACTTAGTTTACGCATGTAACGGTATTACGCGCGTAAAGGCACGCTTATAGTTTACGCGTGTGTAAGAAATCAGGCGCACTTATAGTTACTGGTGAACACAAATAATTTTATATAATATTCATTGGATATTGTTAGATTAAATAAATAAAACGTATACACGATTTGTGACAATGATTGGGTACAGTATAGAAAAACCGTGCAAACTGAAATAAACGCCAACACCAACGCTTTGGCGCTATATAGAAACGCCCATTTCCGCCACACGAGGCTAATGATGAAAATAATGACAGGTATAAGAGAGGAGCATATTTAAAATAACCGAGGGTAACGCAGTATGCTCACAGTATTATGTAACTCAGCCGTCGATGTCAAAAATCAAACTAGACCCTGTTTGACGAGTAATCTGCAAGTTGCAACTTATGAACTAGTTACGCTAGCTAAAATTCATGCCTTGGCGTCCACGTGTTGCAATTATTTAAAATTGAATATATTTAGATTTAAAATAGAGAAATAGATTTTTTGTTTGTGGTCCTTCCTCCTTTTCATATGGTTATGATTAAATTACTGACAGAAGTGGGTTAATAAGCTAATTGGAGATTCTCTAGTCAGTTTGAAAGTGGAACGGAATAAGCAATTATATTTTATGGACCCGTAACATTTGTAAACGATGGCTCAAGTATAATTGTGGGACGTACTTTTTTAATACGAGGTATTTGCTAGATTATCCACGCTTTCATTAAAAAATATGGTACAAGCATAATAACTAAAGGAAGTCCACAATTTTGTTTATTGCATATGGTATATCCTTACGAGGCGTTCTACATCTCATACAATCCCTCTATATATTAATCATTTGCTAGAATCACTGTCCCGCGTTTTCACGTACAAACTAACATTTATAGTATTAGTATGAAGTTATGTTTGTAATTGACATATGAAAAATAAACATAGGGTATTAGGTTAAGTGAGAAATTGTTGTGCTCAGTTTATCTATACATAACACATCGACGTCCGGAGCACTAAGTTTGCAGGTCACGTGCTCACTTTTATCGGTGGGATCCCATCTCTACGGAGATCTATTTAAAAAACTCCAGCGGTACCTTGCGAGGCACGTACCGACTATATAGAGTATATACGGATGTCTTTGGACAAAAAGAGTCGCAACAAAAACATAACGGAAAAAATTAACCTCCGACACGATATTCTAGTAGACTTCCGCATTGAGGATGTTGAAAGGAAGAAAAAATAGTGTTTCCTATTGTTGCATACCTGCCAAGAGCCTCGTACAGTCTGTCTAGTGATGGCACATCCGTGCGTCTTTGGACAAGTACTACACACCTAGACTTCATCTCCGCTTCATTGGGGGAGGGAAACTGGACACAATTTCTACTCCTTTATTTTCTTCTGATAACGAACTTATCGTTGCGGGTCCCAAGGCAGTTTTTAGCATTCCCTCGGGCTCTCTGCGATCATATCAAAGGCTCACATGTGGTGACCGCCGCCGATCCTGGAGACACAGCAGTAGCAGCGATAGGAAAGTGTGGTGGGCCAGGCCCGTTAAACAAAAGACAAAGACTTAATGACCTAGTATGTATACAACGTATTTCTACAAGGTTTGTACCAGTGAATAGAGTGAGGCCCGGGTAAGGCGTGAGCGTATACTTTATTAAGGTATCTAATTCGGGCCGTATTACTTACGGGAAAAGCTGGGGCGGACGCGCTAGTGTAAAACAAATCAACAAAAAGTGGATTTTGTATTAAGAAATATGAGTTATTTTTTCAAGCGGTACTATGAACTTCTACCGAGGGCAAATACTTATTATAGTTGATTGAATGTATTGTCATTTCTTGGTGGAAATTCGTGTTAACACTTGAATAAGTAAATATTTTTTCATACTTTTTCCACAATTATATAATTGTGGAGAAAGTATGAAAATTTCTTTATCAATTATTGAATAATCAAGAGATACTTATTACTCTCCATGTACTAGTTATTAAAGTTGGAAATCTATTCGTAAGAAAGGCCGTGACTTCCGCGTTGTCCGAACTATTATACCCTGAATATAATAATATATATAAATGAAATACTGTTTTTTTCACTCGGGTTCGTCTGCGGTCCACGCGGCTCAAGTCGCGAGCCGGATCTAGTTGTGAATTTTACACATATTATGTCTGAATGTACTTGTTTATTGCGACGGCCTCACTGTAACGTTTTCGGGTATTTAATACAAAAGCTAATAATATATGTCTACGCCGAGACAGCTCGTTTCTATCTCGGGAATGCCGTAGATTTAGAATAATGACATGTAATTTGTCTTCGGACGAAACGTGGACATCTGGTGAAAATACGATTGTCGAAAAGATCAGAATGCTGTAAACTGTAGGGACGGCCTGCGTTGTCAATCGATTGTTTTTCGTATCGGGGCGAAAGAGGGTGGAAAAGGAGGACAAATCTGCACGGGTAGTAAAAGTACTAAAAGAATCCGAATATTCATTATGCCCTTCCGTTATATTATTGATTTTTATAGCACACAATAAGATTGATTCGTACCACATTTGAGTTGAAATTATATATACTTACATTTTTCACGCGAAACACGTTAGATTAGATTCAATGGGACACCATTTATAAAACTTGCAGTATCAGCAATTATTTATTAATTTCTCACTTAAATGCATATTATTCATGTCCGGGCAGCATATAATGATAAAGGAAAACAACATATCTATGGTAATTGACACGACGTATTCGCATAAAAAGTTATTTCAATAATACAATCCCGAAAATATTGTCATCGCAACCCTATTTAATACAGAAATAGACAGAGTTGGCAGAGAGGAAGCTTTGTTTTTCTGCCTCAAACATCCACAATAACGATAAAAACCGTTCGTGTAAATCGAAATTACGACAATAATCGTTTAAACTTCGAAAAGGTATGTATCGTTTGTGCATTATGAAGTAATTCTCCTCGCTACTGATTTCTTATGGCGTAATATCGATATTAAATCGATATTTCTCACGTGCTACCTACAATCGATGACCTTAATTTGTGCAAAGCGTTTTAAATATGAATAGGGTTGTAATACGCATGAAATGTGCGATCTTTTTATAATAATACTGTACCTTTACCTACACTAATATATTTATAAAGACATGCATTACTATTTTCAATACGAATTGCTCTTTTTGCCTTGTTCCCTCCAATGGACCACCGCAAAATCAGAAACCACACGAAACCCGACAGAGTGGCTATCATTTTGCGATAGTATAATGCAAGAGTGAGATACCTTCCTGGTCGAGCTGGGCCAATTCGATTGCTATAAAGCATGACATTATTTGTTAAGTTATCTTATTACATTTTCGCCTACAAGACATTCTATATTTCTGCTACAAATGTAATTTTTTTGTTTCAGGTAAGTTACTCAATTTCGAAGCCGAAATGATCGCAGTATAACTTGTATTTTGTATCGTCAACCAGAGCGATTTTTCTTATAGTTCTTAAGGTATTTTCTCTTACGGGATAGGATTCAATTAAGTATGTGGTGACTGTGCGTACTTATAGCATTTTAAGACAGTTCTGTTTACCTCTATCGGCAAGACTAGGATCCTAGTCGCCTCTTGTGTCGACTTCATAGAATTTTACACGTGAGATGCAGACCGAAGTAAAGTCCGACACGTAGACAGTCACATCACAAAATATACAACCTTACATTTGGTTAACGGCCAGTCGATATGGAGCACTAAGTGTGATCCCGGAGCTCCAAAAGACGCTGAAAATGGTCGCAGTGGGGTTTTATTGGATGGGACGTAACCAATGTCTCTAATACGGGAGCCCTTGGTGCACGAGTCCGGCCCGTACTTGACCAGTTTCTAAGCGACAACGTCGCTCGCCGATGACACGATACGACTCTTAGCTGTATGCTTGCTTCAAGCCACAGAGTACTGAAGTGAGTTGTCACGTTTTGTTTTTGTTTACCTTTAGCCATTCAAATGTTAAATCGTACTTTGATTGATCGAAATCGTATGAAATAATTTCAATTATGTTGATGAGGAGTTAATGTACAAATAAATTGTATTTACCGTAAGCTGCTGAAGAAACCAGCCCATAACTCATGTTAAATCAGTGTTTTGTTGACTACCGACGTCCATAAATATCTACATAATTGTTAGGCATACGTGTTGCTCTCCCTCTGTCGTACTGGTGCAATGCAGCAGAACACTATCATTACTAAAACGAAGGTACATGCATATAATCTAGCTACGAATAGCTAGACACTAAGAGGTTGAGGGCGGGCTGTTAGGACCGTTTTAGAACATTCGTTTTCCAGTAAAACGAATACTATCTAAATGAACCGCGACATAATTTGTTTTATAGTAATGAGTAATATTCGCGTTTACTTGAGAATTCCTGTGACGAATACACAATATGCATAGTTGATCGTTTACAATTCTTGGCACCAACAATACTTCGTGTTAATCAAGTCAACGAACGCAGACCAAGGCCACATATCATCAACACACCTCTCACCTACCTCTATATCAATGTCATAGAGTTAAAAATGAAACGGCACGAAGTTTGTCAAGTGTATACGTAAAATTGTATTCGTAACCATTGAATGATCGTGTTACAACCCTATGCCTTATTGTTGACGTGAAAGTAGTCCGTCCCTCTTACACTTATGGTAATTTTATATCGCCAGTGTTCCGTTTCATCCGTCAGGTGTTCATATTATATATTAATATTCATAAATTTCTAATCACAATTTCAATAGGCACACCGTGTATGGAACGGTAATGGTTTGGATTTAATTAGTGTAGCCGTAGGTTCAAAGATATTTTCGAAGTGAAATGTTCTTAGATATTTTTTAAAATACCCATAAAGGGGCGTTCGAGCAAAAATGCTAAGACGCTGTTAGTCCGAGATCCTGATGACCCATTCAATCATGAAAACGCCGAGACCATTTTAGCTTACAATTTAGTTTACCCGAGCTGCCCTCGTTGTCAGAGTCCAGGGATGAGAGACCTAACAGTCTCTAGCCTTGATGACAATAAATGTATTAGCTATTAATAATGAACACTCGTCTACGAGATGAAGGAGCGCCGGTCCTCCTTTTGACCTCAAACCTACCTCTTGCCCAAGTCGCGTTCCCCGACGAGCACTCCTAGCATTCCGATGAAGCTGTAGTGCCTTCTCCTCGCCTCCACGGCGCTAGTTCAGGTCTGGCGAAATAAATGACTGTCAGTTTGTGCTGGCATCGTGGAAGCGAGGGGCAAGTCCCCGGTCGTGGTCAATATCTCCTACATGACAGGGTATTGTTCAAAAAGTGCCTACTCCTATCTCAAAGTCCGGTACCGTACCTGCGAAACCTCGAGTTCCGGGGGTGTCTATTGGTGGCGCCAGTCATCTACCATATCCTCGTCTGATCCGTATCCTATAAAAGCATGATTGCTGAGTGTCTACTCACAATTAACCAACAGTCCGTCCCGGCTTGCCACGAATAATTCACGAGATATGACAAAAAATCATGGCATTGCATGGTAATGATGACTCAATGTTATGGTAACGACAACAAATTAAATTATTACACAATCACGTCTGCCAGGACAGCTGGTTGTCAGTAACGTCAGCAGCGTAATAAGGAGTTTCTTTATATTTTTTCATAACTTTGGTTACACGATCGACGTTTCATAATGGTCAAAACGTTCTGGAAAATGTTCTGCAGCGTACAGACATCACAAATAATGTCGGATTCTAATGTTAAATAATTTTTCAAATCGTACCTGTACTTTCGGTGCCTATTCAATACAAACAATCAGATGTTTCCTCTTTATAATATTAGTATACATGCGTGCTACATAATTGACACAGTAAATAGGTCTGTGTGCGAGTGTGTGTGTGAGAGTGTTTGTGTGCCCTTCCTTCCCACACTGCAATGAACATGCGTCACTCTCTACAGACTCCAACTCGTCTGCGTCGACTAGAAAACTAGTCTAGATTGATTCAAATACGAAATCATCGTTCTATTATTAAAACTTCCTAATTACCAGTACTTTTCAGAGCTCCTTTTGCAACACTGCTCGTTTGCCCCCTTAAAGGTATTATGAAAAGGTAACGTACAACAAAGATTTGTATGTAAAACTAATAAGCCGCCCCCGTTTCGCCGAGCTAATAGGGATTCCTTAACAAGTTATGCACTAAAACATTCCTCGGGAATCGCTCCATCTATGTGTGAAAACCGCATGAAAATTAGTATGGAGAATTTTAAGATAATCGATCACAAACAGACAGAGCTTTTGGGGACTTTGGGGACTAGTTTTATAACAGATGTTGACCAGACAACACATTATCTCATTGTCAAAAAGTTATTAGCTCACGAATAGGGCCTCGCCCACAATTTTTGAGTTCATAAGTGCAAAATTTTACTAACTACACTCTGGTCAAAATTCATGTGAAAAAGAGCTCTCTTGCACAACAAAAAATCTGCAATAAACGCAATCCAAAATCTTCATTGCGTTAATGTTATTTGCCATTTTTATACCTCATAAACCAGGTAATAACAAACACGACCTCTCTTTTATCGTCGGTTAAAAGGCAATGATTCCGATCGATGGTGAAGCAATTAATCACATAATTCATTAACCTAAATAAAAATGGCGGGCGGCCGTCTCCGATACTATCTGTAATGAGCTGAGAATTATGGTGGATCTGACATTTATTAACTGGGCGTGGGAAGGGAGGGTGTAGAATGCCACAGAGGACAAGATAAGGCTATAACAAAATGTGATCATTGCGCGGTGTACTGGTTCTTATTATCTTTGGAGATGACCCAAATATATTTTAAGATCCTTTTTGTAACGAATGTCTTTATTTTATTGCACAGTCCGACGTTGTGCGTTCATGGCATACACTACTAGATTTAATTATTTCATAATATTCTTAGTTGAGATTATCAATCTATGTCGCGTCAATCGGCTGGTATAGAGTAAGGTAAGTGATTATCGGTCCCATAAGTCGTAACATCATGGTATATAAACTAGATAAATGGACACAAAACAAATTCTTCCATTCTGAGCAGTTGTTCCTGAGATTAACGATTTAGAGTAGCTCTTTTTCTTAACATTATTAGTATAGATTATAGTGATGTGTAAATTAATTCCTAATACTTCTCTACTCTACTTCTATGGTATAGTGTAGATTGGAAAGTATATAAGTACACTTTTCAAGGTAAATTGATACAGTATTTACTAATCAGTGTACCGAAAGATGTTGCTCTTAATTGAAGATATAATAAAATTGTTTAGGGTTCTTGTTATACTGGTTGGGCGCGCTACAAGCAAAGTTACCCCTTGAAAGTTTTAATTTGCTCACGTACGAGACATAAGCGCCCGGAGTGGCATTAGCGTACGGGAGGAGGGCGGGGGTTAGAGGGGGTGAATGGTACTCCTGGCTCCACCGATGTGCAATTGTTCTGAGAATATTCACAACGACATCATAAACATAAGATTAGTTCGTTCAGAATTACAAAGTACATCATCACTGTTACTATATTTGTAATATAAATTATTTGGGCACGCAGAGCACTTTTTGATAAACGAAAATTGGATCAAAAAAAGTCGATTAGATACTTTTATAGATATGGGATTTTTTTGGTGCCCCGGAACACTTCATAGACGTGTCTGACTCACTATTGGCCGGTTTTTGTATGCAATGCAGCATGATACTATTAAAAATACACATCATATTGGAATGCCAAGATTTGCCAAGGAATTTAATTAGAAGAGTATAAATGTAATGTAAAATCCGTTGGCTGACCAAAATAAATGAATAAATAGTAGGAAGTTTATTATAATCATCCGTAGTAAAAAAATCATTGTCACAATAACAATAATCGTTTTAGTTATTGTGGCAATAAAGACTTACTAATAGGATGTTTTTACTGGCGAGCCATGTTCAGTGGATAAGCACAGTACAGTAGATGACAGAATCACGTGTCGCACACACGTACCAGCTCATCTTCTTTATCCGGACCTGTACTTATTTTGTGGAAGCGAAGAGAAACACATTAGAGCGTCATCGGATTGCTACGAGTGGTCGTCAGGTAAGGGGTCGAAAAGGGCTTCGTTCCTCCACTCTCCCGCAGATTTTATATATTTACAATTATCATCGAGACGCGAAGCACCGCGGTGTTCCCGGACTCGGACGGCGAGTGCTTACATTAGTACCGTATGCTTGTGAAAAGACACTAAAGATTATACAATTCTAAATATTCGAACATTCAACACAAAGGGTACAAATACATAACGATTGTTACACAAAACGTTGTAAGATCCAAGCCAAAACCAAGAAACAAGCTGTTAGTAAGACCCCTTAGTATTGTCAGAGCCAGCACAATGCTTACACCATAATCTATTTGCGCAACGCGTCGTCGCAGCCATGAGCTCTTCACAAAAGAGTGTTTACTTAAAACCCCTTTACACCTCCATTGTCGCTCGACCAGTTTAAGAAGAGCCGCGGCGATGGATCGCTTCGTCCGCACCTAAGTGTTTTTGTTTGCGCGTGGGAGGGGTGCGGGGCCTGCCGAGATGGTCCGGTAAATCCTGAATGGTTCGAGTCTGTGGCGGATGTGGGAATTTTAGGTGGGATGTGTTGTGTAAGTGGCTGTCATTTGCAATAATTATTGTTCCTTTATATCATCATCAAATTTGACGAGCGGTTAAGCTTACTATCGCCATTATTTTATCACTCGTTCGTACGAATCCAAATTGACCACTTTGCTACTAGTATTCAAACGACTTAATTTCTTATAATAGTTCTATATTCAGAACAGTAACTAAGAATGTAATTTATAAAAATATAATAAGTATAACAAATTAATATATTGAGTTGTTCAGGTATATTGAAGGTTAATTAACAATTAATTAATAAGGTAAATTTAGGGTGGCTCTAAAAGTTCGTGGCCTAACCTACATGGAGTTATGACATCTTTTTAAATCTACCGTCATTTGTTAGTATGTGTCATAATGATTTATTGTGCGCAGTTTCATTACGATACTGCACAATATAAATCTGTGATTATTTGTTTGAAGCAATCTGACGCAATTTTCAATAATGGAGAAAATTGAACACCGTGTAGTCATTAAGTACCTCAATAAAAAAGGCTTATCACCAAAAGACATCCATCAAGATATGGTGAGCACTTTGGGGGAGTCTGCTCCATCGTATTCCAGTGTCAAGAAGTGGGTAGCTGAGTTTAAGCGCGGTCGCAAAAAGAATTTCTTGAATAATACTTTTAGTGAAGTACTTTTCAGCAATAAATAAATTACTTAATTAGTTTGCGAATTTACTTGTAACATTTGGTGAAGAACGTTGTAGAAATAAAAATAATATATAAAAAGGATTACATTTGAAAATGTACTGTTTAGGTCTGACGATTTCTCACATAAATAAGCACAACTGTAGAAGTGTAAAAAGGATAAAAAGCAATTACCAATAAATTGGCGAACATTCCACACAAGGTTAAAACTCGTTCAGCCAAAAGGAACGGTTGCAATTACAAAGACATTAGACGCAGTGAATCCGAGAACGTCCCCGTTAATTCCAACCCTTACCGGGGGTCGAACCCCCGTACCTTGTCTTTGAAATTTATTATTACAACACAATATTGCACCGGGGCTCGGTGCATTTGGACCCAGCTGCTCGGTCCAGCTTAGGGAGACTTTGAAACACCACGATTTCGACCTTAGTATCATGATTTAGGAGACTTTTTTTGTTAACATGTGTAGGGATTAGGTGATCCCATAGGCACATATGGGATGCAACCCTCGACGCGAGAAAAAATTACTTAATAGGATGTTTTCTGAATGAGCAGCGACGTAACATTTTTTTTGTGTGTGGGTAGATTTATCATGGGATTTGGGGGTTGCATGTTAGTAAAATCCATGTTGAATATTACATAACACTGGAGACAAAATGAAACAATGTATAAATTAGACTTTAGATAAATAAAATGGTGTACAGACAGCAGATTGAAGTTCTCTAAATAACTGTATTTACAAAAATAAACAAGATGTATGTATTCGTATAAATCTGGATGAGATAAAAGAGGTGTGTAGAGATTGTGATAAAAGAAGCGTTGGTGTACACTGTTTCATTTAGTTTTAATAAATTTATAAATAATGTTGATGAAGGTAGTTAAAAATAATAATTGTAATATAATAAAAAAAACACAAAACATATTGACTATTAAAAAAAAGTATAGCCTATCCAAGAAGTGTTTACTAATTATCAAACTGCCAAAAATTTTAATTTATTCCTTTCAAATGTAAGTATAATTTGTTGGAACTAGCCCGGCAAATTCAGTAGTGGCTGACGTTTGGTGTAGTATTTTTTCCCTCAAGTGTTTTAGGGGTAAACGTCGGATCACATAACCCACAGGAAAAAATCAGCTTAAATTGCAATGCGTGAAGCCCAGAAGAGAGTGGATTGGTTCGAAACACAGGTGACACAAATGAAGAATTGCATTCTTCCGTTGTGTCACCTGTGTTTATTCGCATACTTGTGTATCTTTAGAAAACTGAAATCTTATTTTTTCACGGTAGTGAAAACATACTTTTTTGTTAACTCTACAAGCTTATCCGCGCTTAGAAGGTGAATGTCGAGCTGTCGAAGTTGTAGCGATGTTTCAAAGCATGAAGGGGTTTGCTGCGCTAGACAGACTAACAAGAGGTAATACCGAAAGACGCAACCTATACTCCAACTAACAAGCCTCGGACCCTCGGGAAAGTGTGCGGGGATCACGTTAGCACTTCGATGGGAAGCAACTACTTGAAGCGACCAAAGCGTTTTAAACAGCTGTTACTGGTTACCAGTTTATAAAGAGCCCTCTTCATACATTGATAGATACGTGGGCTTATGTTCTTATAGGCATCAATGATTGTTTTAGTGTGTGTACTGTAATAGCAGGGAGAATGCAGGCGAGCTGACAGCTGAGCTAATGTTAAATAACTACCAATGTTTATGGAGATATGAAAAACACCATACCAAATTTTTTTCTAGAAATAAGCAATCCGAATTGTCCTGTACTGTTTGTTATTGTATGTTTTCTTAAATTTAATACAGTAACTGCCTCTATTACAGTCTACATGACAATATTTACAGTAATAGTCCAATATGAACTTACTAGGAGTGCCGTGCGGATTCACTCGCGTAATCTTATTTTAACGATGTAGAACTTTCATATAATGTATAAATAGTTCTCCACGCATTTCATCCCTTTCGGGATGGACTTTCGGAAAATTCTCTTTATATGCTCCCCTAAAATTTCTAAGGAACACAGATGCCTAATTTCAGTTTCTTGCGTTCAGTAGTTTTAGCTGTGCGTTGTTAGTCATTCCGTCACTCATTAACAGAAGAGTTTTAAATACGACTATGGAGATGTGTCGAATAAATTACTAATCTCGGTTTGACGGGTTCCGTTTTGAGGTAGGTACTAGATGCCTTTTTAAGCATTTGTTTATTCATTTACTAAGGCGCAATTGCTCATAGACAAGCTATTTCGTATTTTGATAGTAACCTGTCAAACTGACCCTTAGATTCATACGTGAATGTTTATTTATTACTTAGTATTAGCGGTTAGTAGTAATTCGGGAAAAACTTTAACAAGTTTGTAATGGGAATTATAATAGCAGTAATGTTCTTGTTATATGGGGTTAAGTTTACCTTTTTTTTTGTTGACGCGGGGAAACGCATTTACGCGCCTTCACCGGCCCTGAGTGGGGTCCAGTGGTGAATGGGACTCACGGCACATGATAGTGCCGAATATCCAAGCAAACCACCGCGAGTGCCATCAATGTCGGCCTTGGGGAGGTGCCCCGGAACAACAATCATCAGGGCACCTCGACGGCTAGTCAGCCCCCTAAGGGACCAACTCCACCTCCAAATATGGGGTTGCCGAGCACTACAGGACAACCGCACCGTCTTAGGGACAGTGCAATGGGGTGAGGTCCTCGCCCCTTGCCCCGTGTGCAAAAGCGCCACCTCCTGTTGCTCTTAGATCCCCTCTTCTTATAAGAGGGGTACCGAGAGCGATTCCTCCTCGTGATCTTCAAGCGCCCTCTTATAAGAGGGGTGCGAAGATCCCCCTCGGGTCAATTGGATTCGCCTGGCTACTAAGCTCCACCGCCACGACAAGGCTTGAACCATGGTGGGGGTTAAGTTTACCTCAGTTTAAGTAATCTGTTGTGTATCTTTTGAGTAAACTCTCCTGGAAAACGTTGTTCTGCCTTCAATTGAAATATTTGTCATCTGGTAACGTATAGGTGTGCCTTCGAGGCCGAAATTAACATTTAACTACCGACGCCCATGAACATTGGCATGATTGTTACGCTGATCCATTACCCTCCTATCACCCCCCCCCCAATGGGCCACTATACGGATATTCAAAAACCGCACGGAACACCACTCACTTTACGGCTGTATCAAGTGAGCGAGAGGTACTTCTCCGGTCGAGAAACAAGGGCAACGTATCTGTGTTACAATTAGGGGGTTATGTGGGCGTCGACATTCATCTAATCCGACTGTTTGTTTGCTTATACACTATAAAAAAAGGGTTCGCGCAAGCTCTTTGAAAACTTTTCTTGTCAGTCAATAGTTATACGCACATGTGACGTCATAAGTGTTGATTGTAATGATTTGTAAGTACTTAACAACTTCCTAACTCTACATGTGTTCGAGTGGTCGGTTTTGATTCAATTCTGTGTGAAACTAAGATAACACTTGAACTAAAAGGGTCGAGACACAAAAGTTACGGATCTTTACCGAATGTGGCCCAGTGGGGACGCCATTGTTCTATTGAGGCCACCGGAATTATAAACGTGAATTGGGTCCTTTGGTAAGTGTTACTTGAGGGTCTTTGTCGAATATAAAAGAGCTGTCAATCACCTGATGTTATTTGACAAGCGTGATTTTATTCGTTGGCAACGATTATTCATTTTAACGGATTTTATTGAACAGCTTTTTATGATTTTGCTACCTTTGCGTCTGTGTGACGTCATCGAAAAAAGGTCTAGGTGTGAGAGGGACTGCCTACTTCACTCTCGTATGATTCCTGAGAAGCATAAAGGTGACAAATATATGTAAAACAATACAATTTATAGAAAACCAAAAAGCATAAGTACCTTAAGTCATTTTGGAAACTCTGTTCGAATCCGGTTTCTTGTATAATCATGACATTAGGTAATGGATTTCCCAGTACGAAGGCCTTATGAATTTCACGGTTTTCTATTGATCATGTTTAAACTGCTACATTGTCAGGTAATTTTACAGCTTGATCATAACATTTTGTGTCTTAGAACACACGTATGGAGGCATCTCGGTATTTCGGTGGTAGTTCCTAGCTGTATAATAGTTTATTTTCCAATCATTTGTTACCTAATTTTTTTTTATAGCAGGTATAGGGATCACTCGAGCAATCGGGACCTTTTGACGGAACCAACGATCATAGTCAACGACATTACTGTAATGCATATGTGTTGTCCTCCACCCCTCCAATGAACCACCTGTTACGCACATACCGCACGATACGTGACAGTATAACTCTCACTTCACCAGTAGCGCCGGCCTAATTCGGATGCAATGCAGCATGGCACTACCTACTATACTTAATTATACAACAGCACAATAAGTACAACTGCATATATTTAGTATCATAGGTGGTTTGCTCAACAGTTTGTAATTACTCTAAGTTTTCGTTTTATTTTCGAAGACAAGACTGAAGCTGAAGTGAAATAATAATAGATGTGTGACAGCGCGAAGAACCGTATACAACGTGAACGAAAGGTGAGTGCATAATTATATATTGTGCAAAAATAATACTGTTTATTGCGAGGGGTCAAGCTACGCTGGTCTGCTGCACCGAGGGGCGCGTGGCCCCTGTGTGCGGACCCCACACAAACGCTACGCACATTTACATGTAAATTAATGGCTCACAATTTTTTTTGTTTGTTATGTCTTGTAATTGAATATTTTAGTGATGTGAAAGACTTCTAAGTGTCATCAACACTATGCAGCCGAACTAGAAGCGTTTGATGATGTAGTTCTTTGTTAATTGTTGCGATAATTGAAATAGTGATCGGTACAGCTAATGTTTAGAATAGTGTTTAGTGACTTTTTAAATTTTTCAGTTAAGAAATGACCCGTGCAATGTGTATCTTGTGCCATGCTGCATAGGAGGAGGTAGTGCCATGAATGGTGCATGACACTACATCCTCCTATGCGACGGAATTGGGCCGGCACGACCGAAGAGAGGGAGGTCACTCTCGCTCACTTGATGGCGCCGTAAAGAGACACCTACGGTATCGTGTTTTGTACGGTTTGTAAGTAGCCGGTGGCTCATTGATGGGGGAGGGGGATTAAAAAGAGGCCCACGCGTCAGCATAATTATGCTGATGTTCATGTTAGTGGCTAGTCGTTGAAAGGCTCCGAGTGCTTGTTTGTACCCCTATGCTATAAAGAAAAAGAAAAATTCACTTGCGCGTCATCATCGGCCCTGGCTTCGCTCTCATCGCGGCACATCATACTGAAACCGCGGTGGAGTGCAATTCGTGCCGCTGTCCTCATGTTCTTTTGTCGCCTGTTCTTATAAGAGGGTTACGAGGAGCAGCCTCCTCGGTTCAGTCGACTTCACCAGGGTCCACCCCGGGTTATCGAGCCCCACCGATATGACAAGGCTCGCTGGTTGAACTCGTAGCGGGAACGTAGAAATGGTGCTTAGGCTGATCACCTAATGTCTCCGCCAGCTCCACACGCCACACCGGCTCCACACGCCACACCGGCTCCACACGCCACACCGGCGCCACACGCCACACCGGCTCCACACGCCACACCGGCTCCACACGCCACACCGGTTCCACAGGACACACCGGCTCCACAGGACACAGCACGATCATGTTGAATTTCAACAAATCGGGATCGATTGTCAGTGTCGGTATACAAGCACCGTTGGAAACAATAAATTGGGTTCCGTATTAATTGTGGGAGGTTTAATTAACGTAAATGCCATTAGTCAGTTCTCAATAGAAGCGGCGCTGAATAGGAGCGTGTTATTTCAGAGAGGAGCCCGAACAAGTCGGAACTATATAATAAGGGCCGCATGTCACACCGCAGCGAATGTTGTCACTCATTCATTTCTTGGCTGATATGTCCACTCAACTAAGATTCATATCTAATTTTAGTAGAATCAGAGTATAAAGGTGCTTATTGTTTCATCCGCGTTACCTGCATAATCTTTTCCGATTTTTCATAGCATGGTGTTATATTACTTAGAACTATTCCCTGATAAATGGCCTATCTAACACCGTAAGAAGTTTGTATATCCGTTCAGTTGTTGATGAGATAAATGCGCACAAACGTAGCACTCTTTTTTATTATTAGTGTGGATACTGCGGCAGCACACAATATGAATTGAATGAACATATAATATTTACTCTGGAATATTGAATATTAAGATAATTAATAATATTCTGATTCACAACAGGATTTACTATTCACTATGGACATGATATGCTAACGCCACAAGGTGCGGTGTTTTAGTTGTTAAGTGCTCTTAGTCACAGGTAAAAATACATGAAGCTATGAGTACATGTAACATGAATACATACTTGTAAATAGTAATGTTATGTACATGAAGCTATGAGTACATGTAACATGAATACATACTTGTAAATAGTAATGTTATGTACATGAAGCTACGAGTACATGTAACATGAATACATACTTGTAAATAGTAATGTTATGTACATGAAGCTATGAGTACATGTAACATGAATACATACTTGTAATTTATAAATTGTATCTTCATGTAAAGTGGGTAAATATGAAAATACCTATAAATAAAATTTTGTACTAAAACTAAAGACAGCCCTGGATGTACCACTCCGGATCGAACGAAGGGCAACACACATGGTACCACCTTAAAAGAGAGGGCCATGCTGTCGTGTTTTGTATTTGTGAGCACCATCGGGATAATTGGAAAAAGAACGCAATGTTTCTGTGTATGAGGATATGTCAGTTTTATGCGTTAAATCTATAAGGCATAAGTAGCCTAAAGTCCAATTCACACTCAACCAACCGAGACACTATCACTAAAACACACTTTTCAAGATGTTACCAGCCTCACTGAGCGC